>DVWF01000094.1:0-10927 GCA_018234925.1 Junonia litoralis
TTGCTGATTCCAAATATGTATAAAAATGTATAGGTAAAAAAAATGGCGCTTAGACCAAATAGCCTTTCAACCGTCGATATATATTTATCACTAACATAACCATATCTGATCAAATTATGAAAATCCATTAAAATTGCATGGTTTTTATGCCATTCTTTTCCTCCTAGCTAATTATATCAACGTGGGAAATTGTATTCATAACGTACATTGTAATATTATCCGTCTACGCCACATTGATATTAATTTACATAAAAAATCGTGTCGCAATCTGAGTTAAGCCAATTAAAATATTACATAAGCTTTATACACGTGTGTATAAGGCTTTAATGACTATACAGCATTTAATGACTCATTTGTCTCATCACGAAATATCCACAAGTATAAAATGTATATACAGCCCCATGTCTAAAGGGAGTTAACTTTAAAGTCATCTAATTCCTAAAATCGATGTAAGCTCTATAGTTTTAAGACATATTTTTCAGTAATTGAATTTTTCAGTTAACTCCCTTTAGATATACGTGCGATATGTTTGAAATTCTACTAGGTGTAATTACTTATTGTAAGGCTCAATCAAGAATGTATGTAGTACCTTGCAATGTAGTTAGTAATTACGAAATAATATTATAGTTAATAAGTACCAAAGTTTGGAAGTGTGTTTATTATTTCTGGACGCGGTAACAACTCAATTGATTTGATTGTGAAATAAAGGTGGTTTATGTTCTAGACTAAATACGCAGCTTACTTTTTATCTCACTTAATAAAATTTAACAACACGGTAACCTCATTAATACAAATTCATCTCGTATCTTAAAAATCATAATTATAAAAACCTTGAACATTCAAATTTATTGTAATATATGCGTAAGAATTTGAATTTAAAAGTAAGTTATATGGTTATTACATCAAAGCAGCAGGTTCCTTTTTCGGGTGTAAGGGTGACCTTTTAAATATTCACGTCGCGTCTCTTTTGAAACGGTACGGTGGTAACGCTTTCAGGTGTTCGCTGTATTTCGGGGCAGGCAGTAAAACGTTCAGATGGGTTTTTATAGAGTAAAAATTGTTGGAAGCGTTGTCTTGGCGTTGTTTTGTATGTAGCTAGTATTTGGAATGGTAATTGTGTTTGCGTTATTGGGCTATGAAGCGGAGTTATTGTAAGAAAATGTGGTATATTTTTATTGTTTGAATAACCGTTAGCTTCATTTTAGTTATCATATTTCTGTCTTCAAAAATGATTTTTAATCTTGTGTTGAAATAAAGTCTAATACAATGTAATTTACACTGGTTTTAACCTAAAGTAAAGGTTGTGTATGTATAGAGAAATGATATTTAAGAAATCAGAAACTTACATATTTATATAGACAAACAATATTCATTTAAATCAGTATAATATCAAGTAATTAATTATTACTAAAATATATGTAGGTACTATTAAAACAACTCCCGATCGCGCTCATTCGAAACTACGTAGCATTAACCTTTGCAGCGTACTTTTGAACGTCGAAAGTTTCCACGAGTCCTGGAAGTTTTCGAGTCTGAATATATAAAGGTTTTATACCCGGGACCGAGCGGGTGGAGGGGAGAGGGGGATGTGACAGCTGGATGCATTTTTACGTAGCGTTTGTGAATTCGTTGCCGTTTGTAAAATTTGTCAGTTTGTGTACTTGTTTTATATGTAGAACTTGTTTTATGGTAATGTAATTGTAATAGCTAGTGCTTAAAGTTTTTGTTTGCGTTTTTCTGAATTTGTCTGGTTTGTTAAATGGTTTGGCGTTGATTTCAATAGCAAAATTTATTATAGTTAAGGTAGTCTTTTAAGCCGGCTATGAAGTTATCTTTTCTTTCAATAGAAGGCTACTCAAAATTTGTTTGTAAAATCTCTTTCATACATGTTTTCGACATTAAAGAAAGAAGTATTACTTCCATTGAAATAGTCCTATAAAATTTTAAAATACGTAAAACATACAAATAAAGTCCATTATATGAAAAAATATAAATCAGTTCAAACTGACCGAAAAATGTTAAATTTCTCCTTTAGAGAGAAAATGTTAAACGATCCGACCCATTTAATGCGAACGATTTAAATTCCACGCCAACGCAGAGATATGCATAAAACATATAGAAGCAATTTCGTTGTCCCCATGCCTGACCCCCTCGGCCCGTGACCCCTTTCCCGTAATATTCGTAACTATACACATATGCGAAAATACATATATAGCATATATCTAACAACATCTTGAGGAAACCTGTATGTGCCTGAGAAATTCTAACTCATGTATATCCAACCGCACTGGAGCAGCTCGTAACCTTCTTCTTAATAGAAGCGAAGGCGTTGCCCAGCTGTGGGACATTTATAGGCTGGTACTATGTATTTGACCCCCGTTAACAGTTTTCAATAATACTCTGATATAACATGTAACAATAAGCCGATATACCTACTCATTTCCTAGAGGCTGGCATTGAGCATGAGAAGTATTCGATTACAGAAGAAACGATCACTTTTAACAACAGCTATTTTCAGTTCTGTCTTATTGACATAGCAATAACTGCTCGCGTTTATGTCGGATTGGTACTTAGACTGCATCGCAATAAGATTTTTTTTTCTTTAAAATTTGCCACGATATAAAATCTCGTTTTAAAAAGCAAAGTTTGTACTTTTTAATGTTAATTACCCGCAATAAAAAGTTTTTAAATTTTTCAGTTCAATGTCAGTTTTAATGGTCGTTACGCAATATTTGTTTTAACATTCATGAAACGCTCGTCGTTAAGATACGTTTTAAAGCTGTTAATTTTCTTTTTCTTAATTTAATTGCCAATTATTGATTACGTTTATTCATACTGCAGATATGAGAGTTCTTTTTTGTAAACAAAAAGTATAGCGTGCCGCGAAACGTTGCAGTCGATTTATTACAGCAATAGATCGTCTATTCAATAGTGTGAAAACGTCGTTATGTGTGTGCACGAGTGTGTGTGCGTGTTAATCTCTAACGCAGATACGTTATGCATGTGTGCGTGACCCGTGCGGACTTTGAACTTTTCCTTCGCAACAATGCGAGATGTGTGAATGCGATGAATGGCGAAGACTAATGCCGAGTCTATACGTATAGACAGCGCTAAATTAGCGCTTTAAAATCTCTCGAACGTGTGACAGCTGCTAATGTGTTCAGCGCTGAAGCGTTTGAACGAAACAAATGCTAATAGCGTTTGACTTAGTAACAAAAAATTTAGCGCTGTTTATGCTTTAACAAATGTTTTGTTACGAAACATAAGGATTTTCCAGTCTTACAAGAGGTATGGTTTATATTAAAATGTTATACTTTATGAAAATAACACGAAATCTCAGTAAAAGCATCGCAATGTAATTTCAATAAACTTGCCTGTTCTTTTATCTATACATGGACGTATCGGTATACTCAGGGAACCTACCTCATAACTAAGTTATTTTACGTCGAGTCGTGTCTCGTGTCCCGTCCAACGGTAATAAAATTGGTTCCGTCATCGTACATAACGCTACGTCATGTTAAATACACCGTTGAACCAACTGTTAGCGGCTTATAGGTAGTTTTTGTATGTAAAAACTTTATAATCATGTTATATCGAAGTGAAATAAATGGATAGTTTTATTAATGATATGTGTAGTTGCTAAGGCTTGACTCTTTCTATTGTTACTTTCTGCTAAACCTATGCTTTGCTCCTATAATGTCCGAGCGTAATGTGACATAGCTTATAATCATTTTTCAATAAATAAGCTATTTGACTCAAAAAGAATTTATAGAATCAGATCCATAACGCCGAGATTATTCCCTATACATAAATTTAAAAAAAAAAAAACATTTTATAGACGAAGCTCAAATGTTCAATAACAAAACCTCGACCGCAAACTAAAGACATGATGACGAACGTAAAAATTTTCTTTTATATTCCATTTATTAGCAATAACGCTGACAGGCAGAATACGACCGTTATTATCGAGCGGTACTGTCGAGTGCGCTTATAATAGTAGGTAATAATCACAAGCGTCAAGCTCTTCCGCTTAGCTTGAGCGAACAATCGTCGCGTCGAGTCAGCGAAACTGTAGACTTGCGCTTAGGCCGAGGAGTCGATGTTTTTATAATTTTGTAGGTATTGGTGTCGAAACTTTACCGTGTACTCTTGTTGCTATGGAACGTTTTAATATTTATTTTGTTTAATTATTGAGATATATTTGTATGAAGCGGTATAAATATTGTATTGTAGTAGGTAATCGTCAAGCGTCAAGCTCTACCGCTTAGCTTGAGCGAACAATCGACGCGTCGAGTCAGCGGAGTAAGCGAAACTGTAGACCCGTGCTTAGGGCTGTCGACAGACGTTTTTATAATTATATAGGAATTCGAGTGTTCGAGCGGAACATCTGTGTCGGATGCTCTTGTTGCTATGGAACGTTTTAATGTTTACTTTTTTACTATTTACTCAAATATGGCATAGTGGCTTAAAACCGAAGTGTTCTATGGAGTTAGTACTGACCTTTAAATCAATAGTTGCAAGAATTAATGAAATAATGTTAATAACTCGTTTGTTCTCTACACAAAGATTATTAATATTTCAAATAACTTTAATCAAGACAAAAATGTAGCTACTAAGTATACAAGCTAATTTACAAATAAACAATCGAATCGCAAATTGACTGCCAATAATAAAGTATCTCAAAGCGGCGATTCTAATGTTGGAATAAAAATATATTCCGAGTCAGCCATTACCCGGCATTGGCACGTTTCGCCGACGAACCGGTCGGATTCCTTTATCAAGGGGAAAGGGGACACCAACCCGTTCTCGCTCGCCGCTGACTAAGCGATAAGGGTGTCGAATGATCTCGATCGCGAAATGGCTTATTGAGGGAAATTGACGACCATATTGATTATAGTGTGGGGATGGTTATTTTGTTACTTAGATTGTGTGTTGTGTGTAATTAATGTGTGCAAAGTTGTGTCGTAAAGATATTTTTGTTACTTGTGTGTCTGATCTGATGGATTCCTTAAGAGCGTCTTTCATACTTCTTGCTTCAAAAGTGTGATCTGTTCATACATAGACTTTTGTTGTCTATTTAAGTAATTTAAGGTCGGAGATACATACCTACATTGCATTCTCATGTAACCTAAGTTATACAATGAACTTCTGTGCAAGTGTTCAAGCTGTGTATATTAGACTTAAGATGAATCGAGTCTCGAAAGTTAAGGTAAACAAAAACACACAAACTCTAAAAGTGTGTTCGCACATTCTCAAAGAATAAAATATGTTAGTGACGGGAACTTAGTCCAAGTGCGAGCAAGCGTGAGAAGTGTTCAAACTGGGGACAAATGGCACCGGAGTTGGGACTTTGCGTGACGTTACACCGTGAAACTACGACGTTTTTTACTTATTTTTCTATTCCAGCAACAACTAACATTGCGAATACCATTACGGTGTCATTTAAGTCAGCCTTTCTATTGCGTTGATAGTTATGTCCTGAAGAATTCATGGAATTGTGTCATCACTTTCAAATACCTTTTACTGCTATTTGATAAAATACTGATGTAAATTAATATGAACAATTTTGTAAGACTAATATTGTATAGGAATAATAACAAATTCATACAAAAATTAACTCTAAAATGGGTTGACCATGTTTCGACGGAATATAAAAACTTTGAAACTTTTTAAAAATTTCAAGATAGCCAGGGCATTGTCGAGATGGGTTTGTCTTTCCAATTCGTTCATTGTTCGGAAGCGTCGCTGTGGAAACGCTGACGGTGCGGTTTTGTTGGCGTCCAGGGTTACCAATTTAGCGGTTTTTTTAAGGGTTTAAAAATAAGGTAAAATGTCGACCTTTTTTTTAGCTCAGTTTTGAGATAGGAAACGGAAGTTGTCGTACTTTTTTGGAAGCAAAATGTTGGTCATTTAGAGGTTTTAAGTGGTATTTGAAAATCTTTTAGAGGCAAAACGATGTCAAAAGTTAGCAACCCTGTTGGCGTCGTCGTTTCGCGTGCCACCATGAATAAAAGTTTGACTTCGATACCGAATTGTCGAGTGGCGCTTTCTTCTAGGATGTATTCGAAAATATTTTATTGCGATTGACGATATTTTATTATTATTTAGTATAACTGTTATAGTTCATTGTTAGTTTTAGTTTGTGTTGGTTGTTTTGTTATCGCAGGTTTCTTGGAACTTTTGTTGACCTCATCGTGTTAGTATTACTATTTGCTAAAATGCCATTTATCATTAAATTAATATCTGACATTGCGTGTTACCAATAAAAGAGATTGATTTAATATTTAAAGTGATAATAAATATCTAACTCTAGTAATGTCATTGAAGGTTTAAAATTCAGTTTTTGTATCAATTGCACCTTAAAAATAATTGCTACCTAATAAATTCTGTTTACCTTTGACTCATTATAAACTCTATAGTTTTATGAGTCATTTTTTAATATTTGTACTTTTTGACTTCGATCACTTTTATTCTACATCTGCCACGCGTTCAATCTATCGTGTTTAGCCGTTTAGGCAACTTATTGATCTGTCAAACGACACCAGCGGCCATCTTCGCTAAGCTCATCGTCCACGAAGTAGCCACATTAAAACTTGGCGCTTTCTCCTCGTCGTCACGCGACGGATGCGATTAAGAGTTAAACGTTGATGTTATCTATTAAACGTTTTAATTTCTTAATCCATCGTCGTATCAATTGATGCTCGAAAATTGGTCTTAACAAGACATACAAATGATAGAGTTATAGTATTGTAATCGATGGGTCTCTAAAACATTTTGCACAGAAGTTAGAAGTTGCATATTGAATATGAGATTGATATGCCCGAAGAAAATGGTTTCAAAAGTTCTACTAAAGGCGGTAAGTAGGGAATGAATGTTTGTGTGAATGTTCGCAATTGTGCCTTTATAATGTTATTCATAAGTGTCTTTTTGGTCAAAATGAATAAACTATGACTTGGAGTTTGTAGAAATTACAAATGTTGGAATTTTTTGTTAAGGATTCTGTTTGATATCGGGGGTCAATTCTATTAGTTTGATTTATCTTTATGATTTGATTTATGATGTTTAGGAATATTGTAATATTATATTTGTTATTATAAACATCGTTCATGTAAGTGGGGAATTGAATCCGTCCCGTATATTATATTATGATAACATTTGAGTCAATATCAGATTATTTACTGCAACTATATCTATGTGTCATGACTGAATCTTAATTAAACATTATTCGATAACATCTTTGTTCAAAGTATTAAATGTTAGATAAATGAAAGTGCACGGTGACATTGAAATATATTATAATAATATTATAAAGTTGATACGATATTTAAGTAGGTAGATTGGGTGTTGATTATAATTTGTATCTGTCAATAAATAAATAAAGTTGAGGACGTATGTACGAAAAGGAGACTTGATTGCAAATATTAAACTACTTGTATATAAAAATACATGTAGCAATTTGTGCTGTGCTTTGTTTTGTCATAGGTATTTTAATTTTTTTTTTGAACGATTGACGTCACATTGTGTTAAAACATGTCAACTCAAGATGTCTTAACTAGAACCAATGCGCTAGTTAATATTAATAAAATAATTTAATCAGCTCACTTTATCTAACATTATTTATCAGTCATTTATTTATACAATAATAAATATAATTGTCAAATAATATGAACGCCTCTGTCCGTGCTCGGCCGCCGCTCGCGCCGCGGTCCGGTCGGGTGAACGACCGGAGCGCGTCCCCGCGATCGAACGACGCCTCCTCCCTGCCCCACTTGCGCGACAGACGTTTTTACCGTACTCTCCGTGCACTGTGCTACTGCTATCAAACTACTCGATTCTTTATTTTTGCTTTTTTTATTTTTTTAATCTGTACTCTGGACGTCGTCGATTTTGTAGGTTCGAGGTTATGGAAATTGGGTTTTGAGTGATGTAGGGTAATGTGGGAATGTAGTTTTGGTTTGATGTTTGTTTTTTTTTGTTACGTCAAGTTTTGAAGTAATGATTTGAAGAAGTACGTTTCTATTAATTAATTTTCAAGGTTATTTTCTTATATTTTATATTATGATTACAATGTCGACAAATTGCGAGTTAAAAAGTTGAACAGATTTCAGTATAAAAAAATTGTACAGAGTTATTTTGTCAGTCTTTTCAAATTCATTCAATAGAAAACTCGAGAACACTTCGATGTTTTTATTCCAAACATTCACTAGCCAATACCACTTTTATTATTCCATAGTATTCGCTGTTTGAACGATCACATCGTAACAATCTGAGTTTTTGTTTGTTACAATAAAAATATTCCATGTTCTACGCTTTTTCAACGTTCCCGTCATACGTTATACAAATATTTTATTTTTACCGTCAACCGTGGTAACCCTACCGCGCTATACGCGGCGTTATGTGGATTATGACAT
Source organism: Junonia litoralis (assembly GCA_018234925.1). Taxonomy (NCBI): domain Eukaryota; kingdom Metazoa; phylum Arthropoda; class Insecta; order Lepidoptera; family Nymphalidae; genus Junonia; species Junonia litoralis. The sequence goes on from DVWF01000094.1 coordinate 8,412, forward strand.
CTATTGCAACGTCGAAAGGATGCAACGTGTGTATACTTTTCTTCTTCTAACAAGTTAGTATACGGACGTTATTTTTTTATTTTTAATTTTTACGCAGCACTCGACGCGGCGCTCCGTCCCTACCTCGTTTTTTAGGTTAAGATGAATACAAAATGCATAAAGATATCTCTTCTTCTTACTTTTTAATTCGTTAATTAAAATTTTGTTCTTGTTAATTGAAAACGTCGTGCGGATGACATTGAGTTCTTTTTTTTTTAATTATGATGAGACTCAAGAACGGTCAGTGGTTTTTAAAGTAGTTTGTTGTGGTATGTAGTTAATGAATGCGGTAGTAAACAACATGTTAGCAGTGAAATAATATACAAGTAGGTATATTATTATTAGCTGTCGCTAGGATTCCATTTAAAATAATTATATTTAAATTATATGTATGTATAATGTGCGTGTCAATTGGAATGATGTTGTCGCATGCAATGGACATTTCTAAGTTTTAGGATATTAGAAGATTGCGACTATGTTCAAAGTATCTAAAGATCAATACGGGTACAATGTCTGTTTATCTTTAATATAAGACATGATAAAGTCAGTCGTAATATAAGCCCAAGAATTAGAACTTTATCTTAAGTTTCATTAATAATAATATGAACTCCCAATACACAGTTTCGCATCGTGTTTAGTTTGATACAACTTGCGTTATTGGTACTGCTGGTGAAATTTCCACAGCGTTGTATACCGAACTTCTGCTAGTTACTCTAGTTAGGAGCTCCGAACTCGCAACTAATCCGTCAAAAACATGCTACCGAACTACACCTATCTTCAGTTTTAACTAACTTAAGTTTGAAATTTCCCTCGTTACAACACACCGCGCTTCCCACGCTGAAAGTAATCGTCTATCATATACTTTCGACTTTGCACTTAGACTTGTCGTGTAACTTTGTTTCCGTATGGCTTTTTGTTGTATTTATATACAGTTACATTGTATATATTTTATGAAATCTGAAACATATACAGGCGAATTTCATATAATTTAGTATATATTTTTTTGTTTTGTTAAGTGGGTAAGTGGGGTTTCTTACTCTATGAATATTGATGTTAAAAATTTCTAGTAAGAATTTTCGATGAAGTCCAAAAATGAAAAGATTCCCAACATCCAATATCGTTTGATTTTACAAGGTTCACTTGCGAAATCTCATTTGTTCACAGGCTTTGTGCCGTCTACTGTGGTTCGTCTTAGAAATTTCACGTCATAAATTTCATCTTGGAAGACGTAATAGGTCGGCTCTATATGGGCCAATATCTGCGTTAAGTAAATGCTCTTCTATGAAAGCATTTTTTAAAATCGATTGCCTACATTGTCTTAATCAAGTTATTAGATGATTGTTTCTACGTTCAATTCAGAATCAGAAAATAGTTTTGGAAAATAAATACTTCTGTACGTTATGTTCTGTACATGTCAATATTTTAAATAAACACCATTAAATAGTAATTACTAAAAAACGTTGAGTACCAGTATCTACCTACTGCGCTGGTCTCAAACTAAATAATTTCAGAAATAAATATCTATTGTATAATAAAATAATGAAAATATGGCTACACATCGAAACAAGGTACTATTACAGTTCAGCGCCTATTATTTTATTGAAGCAATTTCGTCATAGATTTAGCTCGTTATGTCGTTGTATTTATTTTTATTAGCCATATTTTTTTCTATGCTGTTTTTATACGTTCAGAACATATCGCTTATTAAAATTGTATGCTAGAAATGGGTTGTTTCGAAACATTTACCTATAGGAATGTATTTATTTACCTAGATGTAGATATTAAATTAAAGGTTTTATTTTACATTTTCCGAATCATATATTTTTATTTTTTTTATATTTTTTTAGGGTTTTAAGATAAGCGATAATTAATTCAATATATTAAAATCATCGTCTATATATATTTTTTTTTTTAATTTATACTAAAAAGTGAAAAGATGTAAGCTCACAAAGATAACTATCACTACCGCGAAAGAACATCCCGCTTTGGAACCAGCTGTAAACCGAATAAGCTTCTTTTTCACTCCGTATTTCATTCAGCTTTACTTCTGTAAAGGTTTAATACCTCACCACAATTTTATCACACTCTTTAGAATACTTATACGGCTTGTCAATTGAAAATGAAACAACACAATTTTTCAGAATTGCATCATCAATATGAAGATTAATCTTTAATAGCGAGCCATTCAAGACAGACTTTTTTAACGCGAAGAATCAACCTCATAACGTGAATAATAACATTAATAATACCGCACAAAAACGTCACAGATCTGAAAGAAACTTTTTCTATGGACTAAAGCGCCACGTACAAAAGTCCCTTGAGTTTAAGTGACATGAAGTGACACTAATGAAGTAGGTACTATAAATACCAACCAAGTAGATAATAAGTAGTATACCGTGGGAGAGGAATGCATTTGCACGAATGGGCCGGCTCGACCGCAGTGATACCACGGCCTCACAGAAAACCGGCGTAAAATG
>DVWF01000095.1:0-10905 GCA_018234925.1 Junonia litoralis
CCTGCCACTGCGTTACCGTGGTCAGGACGGGGCCCAGGGGACACGACGTGGACGTACGCACTTTGGGGGGGTCCCCCGATAAATGTAGCTATTATAGTTGAAAACCAGTTTCTAGGTACTTCCTAAGTTATGCTGAGTGGCATACCTTTTTGGGACATAAGCTACAGTACTTTTTATTTTTATTATTATTTTTTTAAATTAAGTCTTTGGTTCTAAGTGTGTTTTGTATTTTTTTTATATTTTGGTTTTTGTTTTAGTTTTTTTTATTTTTTATGTTATTTTTTTGTACCTACTTATATTATAGTCTTATTATATTTTGTTTCTTCAATGTTAGTCAAATATTTATGTCCCAAACGATTTACCAGAAAATATTCCTCACTGGTCGACAAAATCATCACGGAAAATGATTTTGCGTTCGATAATTTGTGCGTTCAAAACATTGCAGTTATTGCATTTCAAATTTATTCCGCGGGTTTATTGTTCGTACACAGAAAAGGTAATTTATAACACAATTAATACCCAAACAGCGTGCATCCATACCATTGTTTGCAAATACATCCCAAACCGATGAATGGTATTGAGGGAACATTTTTTGAAAGGCGTGTCGTTGAATATTAAAAGAAATTTGTGATTGCATTAAGGAATATTAATTATGATTTATTAGAAGCATTAATTCGGAAAAATGATTAAGTTTGAGTTGATTTATCATTGGCATTTAATATTAAGCAGTAAATATCGTTTAATGTTTCTAATGGAAAAATTTGATGACTAAAATTTAACGATTGGAACATATTTGGGCAATAGACTCAATACTAGCCAGCAATCTTTAACAATACGATTAAAACCTATCTACAACTGCGATTTGGAGAAATCTCCGCCAAAAAACCCAAATTGAGGAAGTCTTAAACCTGTAGAATCTTAGGACCAAACCCTCAAGTCTAAAAAGTCGTGTGAAACTCTTCAAGCACAGTTAGTATCTAAGAAGGCTTAGTGCAAAAAATCACATATTCCTTCGATGGATCATTGAAACTCAAGCCCGAGCTGTCTTTGATCTGTTTATGGAAACACGACATGAAGGTTACCATTAGCAATTACAATTTCCTTGATCATTATGGTGCTTGATGGTAATACCGTTTTATGGCGTGCAACATTGTGTGGGGAATTTCATGAATGGTATATTTTCCCTAATCTGCTACTAAATGAAATTCCTTCATGAAAAATTCAGTGGTAAAATTAGCATCATGAAGTAATAGAGGTGTAAGGAAATTCAAACTAAAAGAAAAACGTATTTTTAATAATTCAAAATTGGCTGTGAATGGCAAAAACCACAGTTTAGCCTCTATTTCGATCAATGAATAATTGTGGTGTAGGTTGAACTAAATTAACTCAATAAATACGGAAAGATAGGTCATTAAATGACATATAAAGAAAGATTATCTTCGGTCAACGTGTAGGAATAACCAAAACTGTTTGCACATATCACGTGAACTCTAGTTTAAACTTTAGTAATATTAGTGACCAAATAATATTTACCTTTATCGATGAGAACTGGGTCAAATACACGTGGTCGTTATCATGTTGTAATTATGACTCAATTTATTGTATAATTTGTATTGTATCGGATGATAATGATGTAGGTATTTGTAGTCATTGTTAGACAATATAAATTATATAATTAAATATTTTGCACAATATTGTGTGTAATCGTTGAGGTAAAGTAATAATGGAGTAATAATTTGCATATTCAATTATTCAACAAAAAATTACGAATGAAATTCATTATTATATAAATATTAGGACGTAAAACGAAGAACAGTGAAAAGTAAAACACTGGCCCCAAAAAAAAGTAAAAAGTTTAAAAAACAAATAAAAAACCAACAACCTATTACTTTTTAAAACAGCATCAAAGAAAACAGTTATCGATAATGAAAAAGAACGATAAAACCGATACTTTTAAATCACGTAATGATTTTTACCGGTAACACGGTTTTTTTTTGCGTAATCCGCCAATCTATTCTAATTTCGCCTTGACATACCGTTAAAACTAATTTCTTTTTCGCAAGATATTGGCTAATACCATGCTATATCCCATTTTAGGCTTATCTTAAAAACAATTATGTTTTGTGTTTGGCCCCTATCTTTACTGCACTTGTTGCAAAATGTTTTTTTAACAGAAATTGTTGTAAAGTAGACCATCATGACCTTCTTTATAGTTACTCATGTTGGTTCTTTTGATTCATTTTTTATACACATCTTGGTATATTATTTTAGTGTTCTTGTACTTGTCCGATTAGTAATAAAACAGTGTATTTGTAACAGGGTATTGTGTGTTTCTTTGTATGGTGTAAATAAAAAAATAACAATTACATACCAGGTAGGCTACGGGACTATGACCCTTGTTAATTTTGCTACCCATATGTAATTCAGCAATATTTAATCTGGTTGCAGTTGGTTGGTTATTCTATTATTATTCACCGCACCACAAATGGTTAGTTCTATTCTCCATATCCACCAAAATATTTTTCTTATAGCTGTATATACTTACTATTTATATATTTTTCGGAATTTAAAGGCGGTTAGTAGTAAAATTATCGGCAAAAGATTAAAACAAAAATTCTAGAAAAATTTACCAACCAGATAGTTAAAGAGAATTATGCTATAATAGAAGCATTTTTTCTGCACCGTAATTGTCCACAATGAGTACTCGGAATACGATCAAGGTGATTATGATTGTTTGCGCCAGTAAGGTTATAATAAACTCGGTGGGCAGGTAAAGAGAACGGAAATTAGTGTAGAGTTGGCAAAAAATTATAGAAAACCTTTCTGAAGTATGTTAATCTTCTGGGCGTCAGGCGAAGACCTTAGTTTATTAAATATAAGAAAAAAACATCTACGACAACCATCCATAATTACAAGTAGATAATTAGTCAAATTGTCTAACTTGTGAGAATCATCAACACATTTACATTGTATTTAAAGGTACATAGTATTTACCAAGTACTCCAAGAACAATAGTGTACTGCAAGGGCGTAAAATGATATATTGTATAAGTATTCAATTCAAAGTACCTTTAGTTTTTTGTTCCACCAGTTTTTGCTGTCCGTGCGACCTTGCTCCGATCTTGGCTCTTAAAAGACATTTCAAACCGTTTGTTATCAGTATACGTCTGATTTAATTACACGAATTAATTAATTGAATAATTCGAGCTATGCCTGAGCTCGAAATAATATCCTGGTCGAATAAACTATCGTCTGAGTGATTAAAATGCCAGGATGAACAACTACTTGGGCATTACTCAATAAATAACAAAAAACCAACTCTGCAACTGATCTTTATTTAATCTGTGTGGTTAAGTCGTAACATAAAAAGCGGTAATCAATTGGAATAAGTCAGAATTGCATACATACTTCGAACAGCAATGATTAAAAATCGACAAGTTAAATACTGCGCTAGGTCGGATGATGAACATATTACAATCAGGGCTGTCATAAACATGTCGACAGTATTTTGCGTTTAATAAGTAGTGAACCAGGTCGGACTGAACAATGTTCTGACAGACTACGAAATTGCGTACCAAGATGAACTGCATTGTGCCGCGATTAAATTGTTTTCGGTTGTAACGACACGTAACAAGGAGTTAAGACGGGTGATTTGTGGAAAGAATAAATTAAAGTGGAAAATCGACATTTAATTGTATGTAAAATGCGACATTTGCAAGAGAAAGTTACAATGAACAATTTATGGGAAGCGAAGGGAATTTATTCATATATGTAAATGGGTACCAATAAAAAGGATACGAAATGTCGCAAATTATGCAGTTCATAAAGGTAAATATTAGCGGAACAATATTATGTAAGTAATTTTGATTCGAATGATATTTAATTTATCAATTACGATTTAATTTGAATATCCTGCATGTAAAACCAATGTGTATGGTAATGTGAATTAAGTATATGAAGTAATAATGTTAGTAGTAGTGTAATAATCCGGCGGAGAAGTAAAACATATGATTTTTTTCGATTTTATGTTACAGCATTAAATTTATGAATTGAAAAATTAGGTAAATCATAAATCGGACAACGATCTGAAGTCGTAAGCAATATGATGTATGCTGTAACCATTTGCTCTTTTGATAAATATGAACATCGAGGTATCATGCATAATCCTTCCACGCTTCCACCTCAATTATGTTTATTGATACGGTCTCATGATTGGACTCTTCTATAAATGGTGCTGGTGATATTTCAAACTGCGTTGATGCAAATCCGTATACATCATCAGCTAAACCATACTTTGTATCTACACCATGAGCATGATCGAGGAATGTGATATTCTAAATTACCTTCGCTGCCACAATATTATTCAAAATGAGAAAATGGAAATGGAAAACTTCGATTTCGATAAAATTTTAATGTTTTATCATTCTGTCCATTGGAAAATGGAACGTTTCGTTCAAAGCGAATGCCATAATAGAATAATGCTCGTCATTCAATATCCAGTAGTGGCTGTAAATCACTTATGAATTCAGGCCAATAATAATTTTCTCTTATCACTGATGCACCGAGATCATCTAAGGAAAGTGAGATCTATTGTGAGGATTCAAGGTTCAGTTTTCATTGTGCTCGTTTCGGATCAAGAATTGATAGAAACTTGTACGCTGAGTATCGTAAGCGAAATTGCTTTTCGGCTCAAGATGAGTCCCACATACGATTTGAGTAAAGTATGATGTTTGTGCTATCGTCGCTTTCAAATCTTGAAGGCGCTCCTTCTCCAGGAATATCTTGGAATATATTTTGTGCATCTCGTTACAGTATTGATTGATGAGCATTTGCCTGTATTGTAAATATTTGTATGAGGATTTTAAATCATTTGATAAAAAGGTATGTAGCGGACTTATGAATTTTTTTTTATAACATTCCAAATGTAGTTTTGATATTATTGTATGAATCATTTGTATACTAGAATAAATCCAAATATCTATACTGAGATTTTTTTTCAAGCTATTAAAAACGCCGCTTTTTGGTGAATATAGTTTATTCTTTTGTTTTTATCATTTTTAAAAAATGTCAATGCTATTGGATAAATTTTATATAAAATAGTTTTATTAGAATGGAATCTGAAAACCTTCGAAATACCATTTCCGTTTTGCCTTATCGTTACAGAGGTTACAAGGTAGACCTTATTCGTTATAGAGGTTCAAGTTCCGGGTTAGTGCAGTTGTTACTAGTGACTAAAACTAGTGCTAACAATCGCAGTTTGACTTATTCGCGTAATCTGGATGTATTTAATTGTATTGTGTTTTTGCAACTCCTACTGAGTACAGTATCCTGTATCCTGTAGTGTTAATAACAGGCTTTATTTATTTATTTATTTATTTTGAAACACCATCGGTATAATCACAAATTACATGAAAAGGACAGAAAAATAATGTCTAGTACAGTGTGATACACCACTACAGGCATTTACAACTTTCATAATAACTAAAATTTTTTAGACAAACACTTACGCTTACGCTCTTACATTAAATAAAAAATCTACGAAATAAAATTTAACTTAAAAACAAGAGACAAAATAATAAACAACAAATAAACAACAAAAACGATGAAGTGTGAATTTAAAAATAAAAGGGATGTAACAATAATATAATCTACTAATACTGCTATTAATTTAATTAATGTAACTAATTTAATTAACTAGAGCAGTCTTTAAAGATGTCTTAAAACTAGTATAGCAAATATCGATGGCATGGGTGTTAATATTGTTGTAGCTTCTCATAAAGCGTATCAGCGGTGAAAACTTTCCTACATTAGTCCTATACCTTGGGATAGTGAACACGTCTTTAATAGGATATCGAGGAACATTTCTGGGAACATGGAAATTGATTTGGGAGAGTAACTTTGGTGAATCTATTAAACCGTTGATTAGCTTATGCAAAAACATTAAATCATTCATAGACCGCCGTTTCTCTAAAGTGTCAAGTTTAAAATGTTTTAACCGTGTTACATAGTCTGCTCGGTATGGGCATCGTTTGTCTTTATACGCTAAGAATTTGGTAAAACCCTTTTGGATTTTTTCAAGGCGACTTATATAAATTTTGTAGCTCGGACTCCAGGCTGGTGATGCATATTCGATAACAGTACGAATTAGGGAACGATACAAAGTTAAAATAGCTTGGATATTTTTAAAGTCATGACATGTTCTTTTGATAAAACCAACTAATTTTAAAGATTTTTTGATAATTTTCTCTAAATGACTTGTAAATTGTAATTTTTTGTCTATTACTACACCCAAATCTCTAATCTCATCAACCTCAGTTAGTTCTTGATTGTTAATATTATAATTATGTATTATGATGTTTCTATTTTTAGTAAATCTAATAAACTGACATTTATTAACATTGAGTATCATTTTATTATGATTGCACCACAGTTGTATAGAACTTAAGTCATGTTGTAGTAGTTCTGCATCGTTAACTGTTTTAATGGGCCTATATAACTTTAGGTCATCAGCAAAAATTGAACATTCACTATGATGTATATAATCTGTAATGTCGTTTATAAAAAATAAAAATAATATAGGACCGAGATGAGAGCCTTGCGGGACTCCAGAATGAGCTACATACGATTGTGATTTGAACCCGTTTATAACAACTTGTTGCAGCCTGTTTTTCAAATAAGACTCTAACCAGCGCAGTAAATTCCCATGTATTCCATAATGTTCCAGTTTAAGCAATAAGATGACGTGATCAACTCTGTCGAAAGCATTGCTAAAATCTGTATAGATTGAGTCAACCTGGATACCGTTGTCGACATGCTCTGAGATATCAGAAATATAACTGACTAAATTGCTTGTAGTTGACTTGTTTTTACAGAAACCGTGTTGATTAGTTGAAATAATGTTTATACTGTACTTTGTTATGGCTTTACATACAATACGTTCAAATACCTTCCCAAAATGACTCAGTATGGATATGGGTCTATAATTATCTACTAATTCTTTTTCACCTTTTTTGTATATGGGTACAACGTTAGCAATTTTCCAAACCGACGGAAATACTCCAGTGCGAAAAGATGTTTCAAAAATTAGTTTTAATGCTAACGTTAGGTTTTTGTAGGTCTTTTTAATGAATATAGATGGAATTCCATCAGGACCGGCTCCTTTACAAGGGTCAATCGATTTTAAAATTTTATTTATAGAATGCTCGTCAAATTGTACAGAGCTTAAGGAATGTTGGTGATAAGAGTTTTTAAATGATAAAGGTAAATTATTATAACTGCTACCAGTTTTTTGAGTAAATATGGACGCAAATTTCACTTTAAAAAGATTACAAATTTCTTCCCCTGTTTTGGCAACAAGCGTACAATCTTTATTTTTCATTTCTTTGGGAATAGTTGAAGAGCTTCCCCGTGTAGTTTTAATAAAAGACCAAAACTGGGCAGAATTTTTACAGACAGCACTTTCGATGCCTTTTTTATAACTAGTATAACAATTACTTGTAACCCTAGCGACGCGGGAGTTTAAGAATTTAAGTTCTAAAGAATCTCTTGGGTTGTTATATTTCTTGACTTTAGTTCTGATTTTTTCTTTTTCGGTTATAATTCTTATTAGAGCAGATGAGAACCAAGCAGGAAATTTTTGATTTCTAGGTTTTGATTTCGGTACATGAGTATCAATAATTGATTTTAATATAGTATAAAAAATTGACACCATGCCATCGACATCGCCAGCAGCTGACCCCAGCTCTGATTCCCAATCAATCTCTTTAAGTTTACTATTAATTATCGAATAGTCCGCTTTTTTAAAATTATGAGTTGCAAACGTTTTTTCGATTAATGTACATGATTTATGAAATTTTAATTGAATCTCCAGGGGTGGATGATGACTATCAACTTTAGTAAGTATATCAGAGCTGTTATCAACCGCTATACCTGAGAAATTTGAAAAAACTAAATCGAGTATTCTACCATTAATATTTTTAACATTATTAAATTGAAACAAGTAGTTTAAAGCCATAAAATCTTCCAATATATGGCCTAAGTATTTGGTATTATTACTGGGTCTCAAAAAATCATCTGTAGGACTAGAAACCCAATCTATGAACCCTAAATTAAAATCACCTAATATAATCGTTTCACATAAATTTAATTCCATTACTCTACTTATGTTATGAAGTATATTTTCTAATGCATCTGACATTACGGGGGGTGGTACATATACTAAACAAAACAATACATTTTTTGTTATACCACTCTCACTTAAGCGAACGGAAATCCATAAATCCTCATTTTTACTTTCAAGATGCATAACGCGTTTTGATTGCAAATTGTTTGACACCGCAAACAAGACGCCACCTCCTTTTTTCCCGGCCAAAGTCGTGGTACACCTATCTCTTCTATAGATCGTGTAATTTTTGTTTAAGATTTCATTATCATCTATCGAATCATCCAGCCAAGTCTCCGTTGCAGCTATAATATCATAATCGTGTGTTAATGAAGCTAGTTTTATTTCTTGTAGTTTGGTTTTCAACCCGCGGACGTTTTGGTAATATATATTGAATTTTTATGGTCATATACGGACTAATTCATAATTGTTTCATTATGATGTTTTAGATATTTTCTAATGCTTCAATGTGACGTATCTGTTTCGCTGGGGATGTATCATTTCTGCGGACAAAGATACGCCCATTTCGGATCCACACATATGTGACACCTTTTTCACGAGCTGCTTGTCTAGTACGCGCATATAAATATTTAAGTTGAGGTGATAAATGTTCCGAAACGTAGATAGGTGTTTTCTTTGTCCCAAAACCGAGATGGCCACTGTGCAATTTATTATCTCGGTTTGACTTATTAAATTTAGAAACTGCGGCTAAAACTTCATCTCTAGCTCTGGTACTAATGAGCTTAACAATAATGGATCTTGGCTTGCTACTTGTTTCGTCCATTTTCCTTACCCTTAGACAATTTACTATGTCAGCATCTTGTAATGGAACTGAAACAGTAGAAGCTAACTGTTTTACAATGGTAATTAGGTTCTCAGACTTACTTTCAGGTACGCCGTTTAGTTCTATATTATTTTCCCGTGAGTGTTGTTCTAATAGAGTCATACGATTAGATAGGTTAATGACTGTATCAGACAGTTTTTTATTTTCTTCGGAAAGTACTTTCATTTTATTTTCATATGTTTTTAAATCAGCCTTAACTTTATCATAGTCAGCGCTAATAAATTCTATTGTAGATTTAAGATCCTTTAAAGTCGCCAAATCATTTTTAATTGAGTCAAACTCCTTCGCAAAATAAAAACTTACAGCATTTTGAACAGCCTCAGCAACTGCACTTTGTATTTCTTTCCTGATTATAGGCATTAAATCATGAATAAAAGTAGGTGGAAAATTTACACTTAAGTTTTCATTTGAATTTTCAGAGGCAATGTCCTTGTCATGTTTATTATTTCGTGTTGTTAAAACGTCTTCGGTTTCTATTGATGATTGTGTTGGCTTTAAAGGGGTATTGGACTTATCAGCTTTCTTGTTTTTACACATATTACATTTCCATTGGTTCCTTTTTTCGATGTCCATCAGAGAAAATGATTTGTCAGATATATTCGTACAGGCTATATCAAAAAACTGAGAACATATCGTACACCGTAAAAATCTTCGATCTTTTATAGCTTTTTGACAACCTGAACAGGTTTTTCCATTTGAAGACATTGTTTGAAATTGTATTCAAAATTTTGTAAAAGTGAAGCTTATCGTGTAAGATTAACAAAACAACTCTTTATTCAAACAAAAAACGGATTGTTGTACTAATGACTCACACTCAAAAGCATGTAGCGCTTCAACTTTTGTCTAGGCTTGGACGAGAACGGTTTGCGGCAATACAATTGAAGCGTTGGAGCGCTTAATGTTTTGCGGCCGGCTTGGAATGCTAATTTGCGTTGTATCCAGCGATGTAAGTGCTAGCGTCAACAACTAAGTGCGTTGGACGCAGTAACACTGCAGTGGTGAAGCGCTACAAGAGTGCGTAGCACACCTCGATGTTGCGGGTTGTCGTAGGTCGTGAACTCAGCACTTATTAAGATTTTGTAAATTGTTTTTGCTTATAACTCATAATTAACTTGTAGTTTTATTCAGATTTATACACTGTAAGTTAGCACTGTCTATTAGCAATAGTGTGATATAATTTGTATGAACTATAAATCACTTTTTACTTGAAAACAAAAAATAAACAACGGAGCGTAGTGTTAGTCGTGTCGCGTCGGTAGTCGATTTACATATACATATATATTACATATAGGTAGTTATACATACTTAGTCTGGCCATAAATACTGTTACACTTAATTATAAAAAAATATTACATTTGAATTTCGAATCTGTCATTTTTATACGATTGTTCATTGTGTTTTCTCATTTTGGCGCCAATACATTGTAAAATATTTTGCGATATTAAAATGGTGTGGGGTGATAAAGAGAACCGAATCGCTGTGATAGCATTACACAAAGTAGGTATGGAGCCAAATGCAATTTTTAAAACTCTCCATACACTTGGTATTAGTAAAATGTTTGTGTACCGGGCTATTAATAGGTACAATGAGACCTCCTCTGTTTGTGACAGAAAAAGATCTGGCCGTCCACGTAGTGTTCGTACGAAAAAGGTGGTCAAAGCAGTAAGGGAAAGAATTCGAAGAAATCCTGTCCGAAAGCAAAAGATTTTATCTCGGGAAATGAAGATAGCACCTAGAACCATGTCGCGTATTTTAAAAGATGACTTAGGACTTGCAGCCTATAAGAGACGCACTGGCCATTTCTTAACTGATAATTTAAAGAAGAATAGGGTGGTAAAATCGAAACAACTACTGAAGCGGTACGCAAAGGGAGGTCACAGAAAAATTTTGTTTACGGATGA
>DVWF01000096.1:0-10891 GCA_018234925.1 Junonia litoralis
GTGCCGGCTTCCTTTAATCGATTAATAGAGCCTAGCACCAGTTCACTGTTTGACCAACAAGAGCAAAACGTGTCGAGGAAGTCCTTGGAGTCCCACAACGATAATGCTTATATTGATAGTGAAGATTCATGGAAGCCAGTCTCATCTTCGAGTGATTCAGATGAAGATGAGTCAGTTCAACAAATAGAAGAAGAAACGAGTGTTGGTAAAAGAGGATATAGGAAAATAAAACCTTTACCAAAACGTCTTTTAGCAAAAAAAAATCGCAGAACTGCTGTGGGGAAATCTGTTCAACCTAATCCTTGCATGAGTAAAAGATGCGGTAATTCATGTGCAAGTAAATTCACTGAAGACGATCGTACTAATATTTTTGAAAACTATTGGGGATTAGGTTGTGATAAAAGACAAAAAGATTTTCTATTGTCGTGTGCTAAAGAGAAACCGATTGGTAGAAAAAGAGCAAGTACTAATATTCGCAAAGTATCATATAATTATTTTATAAATTACAATGGTCTGTCCACTAAAGTATGTCAACAATTTTTACTTAAGACACTAAACATATCCCAAATGTCTTTGAGATACAAAGACATAACAGAAATTTCCAGATTGCTATAACGGAGCAGTATCAAATGCCGTCTCAAAATAGATTTGAGCAAATAATGAGATTTTTACACGTTTATGGCAATAACCAACTTCACGAGAATGATAGATTTGCTTAAGTTAATGTATCTATCAACGAATTTGTCCATATTATGGACGTTATGGAGCTAAAAAAACACATGCATGGAAAACCGATAAGGTTTGGGTATAAGTCATGGTGTTGTTATAGTGGGCTGGTTTACTTGATTAAAGCGATTCCCTATCAAGGCGCTGCGACTGGAAACACACATCCCGGGTTAAAAGATCAGTTGCTTTGGACTTAGTTCAAAAGCTACCTTCAAATACTACTGAGAATAATATTTACACCGACAACTTCTTTGCCCCTTTTGAAAGAGTTGAAAAATCGTGGTCATAATGCAACTTAGTTCTTAGAGGTACCAGAATAGAGAGAGCGCCAATGATGGATCCCAAGGAAGTAAAAAAGAAACCGCGAGGATTTCATGACCAACTGATTTATCGGCAGACATTACATTGACAAGGTACAATGAGAACAACGTTGTTACAATGGCTTCAACTCAAACAGGCGTATCTCAAATGAGCTCTGCAAAACGATGGTGTAGAACGGAAAAAAATAAACCTTGTGCAATACGAGACTACAATATGTACATGGGTGTAGGAGACAGATTAGATGAAAATATCGCAAATTTTGAACAAATATTCAAATCAAAAAGTGGTATTTGCCTTTGATTACTTTTGCTATAAATGCGTCTGTCAATAACGCATGCCTACTATACCCGCTTTCTCCTAGATATGCTGAAGAATCATGAGATATTTTAGCGTGGACGCGTAGAATAGTGTTATATTATTTAAAAAAGTTAAAAAAAACCTTCGTTTAAGCGACCATCTCTAAAACTAATACCTTTTTCGAGACGTGAATAAACACTCCTAAAGTTTGTTTCAATGGAATAAACCACCATATTCTAAAAGCTCAGAAGCAAAATCGTCATAAGTAAAAATATGGTGCAGAATGTAAAAAAAATAGCACTAAAATGTGTCACAACCTCAGTCTCCCTCGGTCTACATAAAATATATGAATCATCATGGACAACCAAATTCATTTATAACATTTACATGACCGGAAATAACAGGACTGTTGTGTCGAGATAACACACCTTAAATTGATAAACTAATCCAAAAATTTACAAGAACAGAAAACAACATAAATCCTGTCAAAAAACGCAACAAATGAAGATCGCAAATATCTTGAGTAATTTTAGCAGGTGTTCCAAAGATTATGTGACATAACTGATGTGTTAGAAGAAGTTGCCTTGGTCAAAAGTGATTTGGACAAATTATTTTTGAAATTCAATCTGAACCAATTTCACCCAAAGAAAGATCAATCTGACATCAGTTGCAGTCATAAACCTGAAAAAATTATGAATGAAGAAAGAGATAGGTAACTTGAACGGCAATCAATATTAAATAGGTTAAATAGGTTCCATGTTGTCCAATCATTTAAATCGATTGTACAAGACTTTAATGTGCTTCAATGAAATGCTGTAATATTATATTTTTTTCTGAAATTGCTAACAAAGTCCAAAAAAGTTTCTACCCTGGCCTGTCCCTTTACCGATTTTAGTTAAAGTTACTGCCGTACCTAATTTGTTTCCATCGCTTTCTAAACTTAAGCATGGTAAGTATGAATTTGAATAAATATACTATAATAATTTTAAGAAAAAATCCAACAAAGTATGTTTTTTGTGTCTTTACCCTGGCAAACTATGTTCCACTACTACCAACATAAAAATAAAACGGAAGAGCTGTTAGAGGCCACCATTTTGCTAGTTGTCGCGACGCGTTCGTGCGGTGTAGGGGAGAAGGAGGTAAGACGGGGTAGCGGGTAAGACGGGGTACCTAGCGAAATCCACAGTTCAAACTGACCAATCACGCTCCTTCATTCGTCGTTCGATGTGCTGCCATGAGACTTGTCAGTCGCCCGGCGATAGATGGTTCGCAAGTGCACGCGTGTCGAAAAAATTCAAAAAAAGTGTTTTACTGCAAATTGTTTATCATATTTTCTCCAGGTTTGACACGTGACTGTGGTTTGTTAAATAACGCTAGCTGGTGAGGTGTTGCTGTGATTGACACTTAAACTAACCTATAATAAGGTAGGCACTGTGTTTTCTTAAGATTGCTGACTGTTTTTTTCTTTTGTTTTTATTGCTAGAAAATGCCTCTGCAGGCAAGATGGGGTAACGGGTACCCCATCTTGCCCCCTAATAACAAAAAAATTGTTTTTGTTTGTTGTCAGTAAAAATGATTTTGTTTTTTGTGTGCTTATTATAGTTTTTCTTTTTAGAATGGTTCGTGACTACAAACGCACGACTAACAGAGGGTCATGGTCCGAAGAATCCATGCGGGAAGCAGTTAAAGCAGTTTTGGATGGAAAAATGGGTTATTATAAAGCAGCTAAGCAATTCGATGTGCCACAGACGACGTTAGAACGAAAAGTAAAGGCTGCTCGCTCAGTATTGAACGAAACATCTGATAGAAATTTACCCATACCAATTAAAGTACCATTGGGTCCTAGGCTGCCTGTTTTTTCTAAGTCTGAAGAAGATGAGCTTTGTTCTTATTTATTAGAAATGGAAGAAAGGCTATATGGACTTACGATTAAAGATCTAAAGTCATTAGTATATCAGTTAGCAATTAAAAATAATAAGCCTAATCCATTCAACACTGAGAAAGAAGAAGCTGGTAGAGAGTGGATAAATCCTAAAACAACACCCAGAGCTTTCAATTAGAAAGCCTGAGAATACTTCTGCTGCCAGAGCATCTGGTTTTAACAAAGTTGCAGTAGAAAAATTCTTCAATTTCCTCGGCAATGTATACGATGAGCACCAACTTACGCCAGACCGTGTTGCGTTCATGCGACCATTGAGCGTTTATTATGAACAAGCCGTTACAGCCTGGCTGCGGTCTAACCCTGGACTAGTCGTTACTATCCGCCAAGTCGCTGAAGTATTTGGAAATGCATTTGTTCAAGCAGCCACTATGTCTACAGCCGTAAATGAATTTCGCAAATGTGGGATTTGGCCCTTTAATCCAAATGTGTTTTCTGAAACAGATTTTGCCCCTTCTTTGACAACCGAGATCCAGTTAAATGACGGCCAAACTTCCACAAACCGAGAAGTATTTCAAGATATAACCAATGTCACTACTACTCAAACTTCGAACACAGTAGCTGCACAAACAGCTGATAATGCTGCGACTTTAACCAGAAACGTTGTTGATGACTCTTTGCCAGAGTGTTCCTACTGAAGTCCCAGGCTAGTTAATCAGGAACCACCATCAGCACCATATCAAACTAAAGACCAACCAGAGACATCACAAGCAGAACAAAATCAACCCAAACAGCGGACGCACTCATTAGAACCAGCTGAAAATCCTGTTCGTCAGGAACCAGAGACATTACAACCAGCTAAAGTGCCCACATATGATAAAAGCGACAGTAGCTTTGTTTTGACTAGTCCAAAACAACTCCTTCCACTTCCGCTTACTAAAAAATCCTTTCGTGCTACTAAAAAGCGTGGAAAAACAACAATCATCACGTCGTCTCCCTACAAACAAGAATTAGAAGTCAACGCCCAGAAGAAAAAAGATGCTGAACAGAAAAAACTAGAAAGAATAGAAACAAAGAAGAGAAGAGATGAATTAAACAAACAGAAGAATACTACAAAAGCTCATAATAAAAATTCAAAGAAGAATAGCCGAACAGCGAAAACAGCAAAACGACGAAGAGTCTCATCATCTGGAGATGAAAGTGAAGAAGGGGGGGACACACCATGTATGTATTGTGAGGAAATATATTCCGTTTTCATTGAAGGGTGGATATCATGCTCACTATGTGGAAGATGGTCTCATAATAGCTGCGCAGGAATAGATGATGATGATGACGAAGCCATCCACGTCTGCCAGCGGGTTCTGCCAGCCTAAATAATCATCTTTCTCTGTGATCATTCTCATCACCCCATCTTACCTCAGGGGGGTACCCCATCTTACCTCAGGGGGGTACCCCATCTTACCAGCACCATGGGGCAAGACGGGGCAAAACACCTTTTTTTTATTTTATTTTTTTTCTCTTAAATGTGTAACTAAAAGTTCCTAATGACACCAAATATTAGAATAGTAATAATAAGTTGTTAACTAAAAAATAAATATGATTGTCTCACTATGTAATTTTTTATATTATTGACCTTTAAACCTTAAGTACCCCATCTTGCCACCCTCTCCCCTACATACTTTCTATCTATACAATGATTGTGAAACGTAATAAACAATAATTGTACATATCCATCATAGAAACATGAAAATTACTAGTTACATAAAAGCAATCTATCAACCCTTCAAAATCAGAATGAATCTCATGTTTATTGAAACAACAAAAGTTCTAGCATAGGTTTATGTAAAGTCAAATAACATAAAAATCACTTCAACATGTGCATGATGTATGGTCGATCGTAACATTTAATAACTTTTCCACATCAAACCGACTCTCGTCCGTGGAAATGCGTCACGTAATACACATTACTACGCTTATTGGCCACACAGACATAAATCTTTAAGCCGCCGAGATAAAACTGTAACTCCTACCCTTAATATTTTCTTTATGAACTGAAAAAAGAAGAGACCTTATACCGCACCGAGGATTCCAAATCACTAAAACCTTTACCTAGGCCGATTTCAATACTTGCTAAGATTATCATAACGGCACCTATTCTGTACAAATTCCACCCGTATAGCTAATAAGATTAATAAAAATATAGACCTAAATAAAACTTAAAAAAGCAGATGAATTTTAGATATGCGAATCAAAATAACCTTTTGCATATTTGACACTCTTTGAAAGTAATTTCAATTCATGTTATTCTCTGACTAGACAAGTGTTGTGTTTCGGAACAAATACGAATAATGGATGTATGTGGCCAGCCTCAGTGATTATAGCCCATTTAGTCGGTGATTACAGCTACTCTGCAGTTAATTTTGATTAAATCTGACAAAACTCGGTTGCGCCATTTGTGAAATATAATAAGCAATTAATTTCATGTTAAACATTATGTTGGAAAGAACTTATTATAAAGTTTTCAATTACACTAATAGTATTTCCTCCCTCATAAATAAAAATACGATCTAATTAAAGGCGCCACCCTGTTAACATTTTGGCTCGAATCAACAAAATATTTTTGATAAGCATAAAAAGGCTTATTTAACGATTAGCTGCTACCCACGGCTTCGCCCGCGTGAATTAAGGTTTGTATGTGAAAAGCGATATAACATAAAAATAATATTTTAATTCGGTTCTTCAATTATGCATACCTAATATTAATAGGCATACATTGATTTTTTAACAAAGGTGAC
Source organism: Junonia litoralis (assembly GCA_018234925.1). Taxonomy (NCBI): domain Eukaryota; kingdom Metazoa; phylum Arthropoda; class Insecta; order Lepidoptera; family Nymphalidae; genus Junonia; species Junonia litoralis. The sequence goes on from DVWF01000096.1 coordinate 6,019, forward strand.
TTGCTAGCCTTGCTTGCTTGCTAAAACGTAGCCTAAATGTTTAGTCGGCTTCTAAGCTACTACCATATTAAGTTTCATTGAAATCGGTTCAGCCGTTCTCGCGTGATGCGCGAACAGACAGACAGACAGATTTTTTTTTCTACAAATTGTGTTCTCAGCGTCTATGTCGATGGGAAAGACCATAGCAATCAGTATTTTAAAAAAATATTAATTGTACAGACAGGACATACGATTTTATTCCAAAAAAAATTTTAGATTTGGGGCTAAATGTAGAATGTAACTTATGTACAAGTTATTAATTTATATATTTGTATTGTTAAAAGCGCACTGCGAATTTCATAGTACTCTATTAAATATTATTTGTTTGGTTATTATGATGAATAAAAAATATTTAAATTTTTACTCGCATATAATAAGTTCTAACTTTATTTTAATACAAACATTAAATATACAGCACTTCTTCTAGTTGCTTGCTTCTTGTTTCGTACGATTTTAGAATTTATTTTGTAGTCAATAATTATATAATTTATCTCCCAAAACTTCTACAAACTTTCTAATAAGTTCTATGAAGCTTATAAAATATTTATAAAGATTTAATTAAAATAGAATTTTTCTAATAAATTACAAAAAATTTTGATAACCCTGACCTGGTTCTAGGAATGTGTTGCTATATTTCTAGTTGAACGTATTATTATCACATTAATTAGATTATTTAGGAAGGTAATTAAAACTTACCAATAAATATTTAAATTTCAAAGTTTATGAATTTTCTATATAATGTCCACATGATATATGCTTGTAAATATTAATATAAATACTCGCTTTAGATGGCAAGTCCCGTGGGACTCGTGGTCAAAGTCCATACAAACTTTTATCCCCTACCTATCCTCTTAGGAGATAAAGAGAAAAATATTAGTGGACATTATGTTCGAAATTTTGTACTAAGTAACAAGTCTAAGTGCCATGTACAGTAACGGCATGTTCATTATTCTTTAATTTCTTAATGGAGGTATAATATCTTTGTTGTTGATTTATGTGGGTTATATTTTAAATTTGTCATTTTCAGTATATGTTTTTTTTATGGGATAGGGGGCAAACGAGCTGACAGATCACCTGATGGAAAGTGATTACTGCCGCACATAGACATTTGCAACACCAAAGGTGCCACAAATTGCGTTGCCGGCCTTTAGAGGGAATGGATGGGGAAAAGATGGGGAAGGGGTGGGAAATTGGGCCTCCGGTAACCTCACTCACGCGGCGAAATACGACGCAAGCGTCATTTGACGCTGGTTTTCTGTGAGGCCGTGGTATCCGGTCGAGCCGGCCCATTCATTCAAATGCATGGCTCGCCCACGTAACGTGTTCTAAAGATAACTACTCTTTAAATATAACATTTCGCCTGACTAACCAAATAAGTATGTTAATTACCTCAAACTTTTATCTGCAACTTCATAGTTTTGTTAACTGTTTAGGTAGAACGCTGGAGTTGGCCATTAATTAACACTTACGTCAAACACATGCGGTCAGTAGCATGACGACATGTTAATTTTTTTTTTGTTACAGCTTGCGAAAAAGCAGTTTAAAACTGCATCACAATATTTTCGTGTTTTACGTAAACATTTCGTTCTAAATTCACTTTCTTTAATAAGTAACAATATTTATTAAGCTTTGAAGTTTAAAAAGTAAGTGTAATAACTTGTACCTGCATCCATTTACATACTTTATTTTCAGCGCCTTTTTTTCAGATACAAACATATATCTTCCGAATTCGAATCGATCGAATTCCACCGAATGTGTTTGTTTTCAAGTAGGTAGCATGCCTACATATAGTAAAACATGTTAATAAATATAGATTTTTCATTTATTATAGAATATATAAAATTAAAACAATTAAATATTCAATGTAATTGATAAGGTCCAGTACAGGTCCAACACAGAACACGGCGCAGTAACCGTGGCTGCCAACATGTAGGTATTAGTCTATTTGTGACAACGCACACCAAATAGGTACGGCAGCTCTACTAGGAAGGTATATATATGGCAGGTACGATTTTGTAGCTACAGCGTATAACCTCGTAGTCCGAAGCTATTTTTATACGTGCTTGTCCATATGTAGATACATTAGCACAGCCATTTCGTAGATTTACTTGGAAATTTTGAAAATCAGAACATTTGTAGTCCTCGTACGCTATACACGTTTTATTACATTACATTATAAGACTTTTTCTCGACTTTCATTTATTATATGTCGAAAAATAACTAGAAAAGAAAACACGAAAAGTGTTTCTTTTCTAATTATATTTCATCTTTCATAATTCTCTTTTCGGGGTCATTTTGCCAATATGGCGCCGTAAACAGAAATTATTCGATGTGGCAAATTAGAAATCTACTTTTACTTACTTAATACGACGATTTATACTTTCCATATTACTGTATACATGTGCGAAAGGTGTAGAGTTCCTTATATTAGGTGTTATATGCATAATTAATCCAGGTGTCGCAAGCGTGTAACAGTAAAACTTACGCAACACCAAAAGTTCAACTTCATGAAAGTCATTAAATGAAAAACCAATTAACATTGTAAAGTTTAAAGCGTGTGCGAGGAATAATTAACGCTACTACACCTTCGCCTTACAATCGCTCTCACGTCTGAAATTTGAATAATTCCATTTAATTCTATTTCGGGCTAAAACATTATTTTGTATAGGTACATAATAAGAAAAATAAAAATCGGCCAAGTGGCTGTGATCCAACGTAGTTCTCAAAATCAAATTATTTTTAAGAAGTATATAGTTAATTTTAATAAATTTTAATAAAATATAGACTACTTTTTCCGTTTAATTTTATTGGAGCATAATTATGTTTTTTATGCTTTTTTCAAACTGAAATGAAGGGACTGTGGGATCGCTTTCACCGGTATATATTCATAAATAATTAAATATTCAAGAATTGCTCATTTGAATATACTAGATAATCACTATTCTCACGCATCCGTTGTCATACGGCCGAGAGGAGGACCGGTATGGCCCCGGACTGCCGGTGTACGCACCAGCGAGGGGTGTGGGGAGGGTGAGACCATTCTTCGCCCTCCTGAGAAGGGCTCTGCAAGCCACGAGCGGAGCAACGCACGGGAGAGGCTGCGAACGTGCTGCGAAAGCGATCTCGTAGCCTCTCCGTTTTCCGTGCTGTGGTGGCCATCGCAGGGGGTTTTAGTGAGTACAATCTCACATAACCCAACATCCCCCTCCAGGAGCCGGGTATCTATGAAGATTTACCCTGCGTCAACAAAAAAAAAGGCTATATAACGTCACGCTGCGACTTACAGGAGTTAAGGAACAGTGTAAAAAATGTAAACTTTTATAATTGTATAATACAAGTTGTTTTTTATCAAACGCCATCAAATGAGATTTTCAATTTAACCGTTTTAAGCTTGTTGTGAAATGTGAACCGAATATGATTCTTTAAGTTGTGTATGAATTTTATCAAAATCGGCGAAGTTATAATTTAGAAAATGAAGATAATAATAATTGTGGTTTTTGACGTGATTATTCAGTAATATCCTTACCGATTTAAGTTGTTTGTACTTTTTTTTTGAAACATGAATAGTGAACCAAGGTGTAATCACACATTATGATTATATTGTTTTGGTCTTTCGAGCCGGATACAGTTATTTTTTTTATTTCAGGAGGAAAGCAAAGCCACGTTAAAGTTTCCCTTCCAATGTCATCTCTGTTTCAAAGGGTTCAATTTTGAAAGTAAACTCAAGAATCACATGTTCAAACATAGCCCGGTGAGTACAGAAGTGCTAGGGACAAGTTCTTAAAAATATTTTTATTGATCACAAGTCATTTATGGGTCTTGTGATCTTATCTTATTGACATAAATATCTCTTTTAAAAGAGTGACTATTAAATTTAAAAAAGGCATTAAATATTGTTAATTTTTTGTTGCTATGTATTTTAATTGTTAGATTTCCAAACTAGCAAATAGAAAAATATCTACACTACTCGCAAAAATTAAAGGATAGAAAAAAGTAGCAAATTTTTGGCCAATTTTCAAAAGGCTGTAACTTTGCAAAAAATGGTCGAAAAATTATTTTTAAACCAGGAAATTTTCTTAATTTCGTTGCCATGCTGTAATTGTAGTAATAATGTAAAAAATGGAGCCCAATAACAGTTTTTCTATAAATTAGACAAACTATTTTCAAACCTCCGGAAACTTTTAAAAGAAAGTTTTTAATTGAATTTGTCTTTTTTGTTTTTTAGCACCGCTCATAGAAATTTTTAATGGTACTTCATTTATTGCAATGAGATCAATGGTGTCGAAACTCGTGGAAAAGGATGAATTAGGTGAGTGACGACGTTATATTTCAATAACTTTAATTTGAAATCTTCTTTTTTCAGGGTGAAACCCTGTGCCCTGTTCTCTTGACAACTTGTACCGATGGAGAATTCACTGATGATCAGTTGGCTAATTGAGGAAAGTTAAAATTAAAAAAAAAAACGTGAATCGTAATGTAGAGCAACGTACCTACCATTTTCATATAATGCTCTGCTCAATCAAAATACATTTTGGTTCTCCTTGCAGATCAAGATTATTGTCGACTACATTCACGACACCAATATTATTTGTTTTTAATAGCTTGAGCCGATAGTCCGCATAAAATTAAACAACTAATTTTCCATTGTTTCATTTCATAACTGTCTTCGGACACAATTGTTAATTGAAGCACAATGAAAAATGAATCTCTACGACTTTTGCACTACATAAAATTTTTTTATGCAAGATGATCAAAACAAAATTAAGATCATAATATCATAATCATAATTAAGATCAAAATAAGATCGTATATCCTTCCTTCACTATTATCGCTT
>DVWF01000097.1:0-10889 GCA_018234925.1 Junonia litoralis
AAAACTAATGTATAATTGTCAAAACTCGTGAAACTTTCGAAGATAAATTATAAGTAGATAAAAAATTTTGACCTAAAAATACACAAACAATATGTTATATCCTTCATAAACATAATAATAATAACTGTATTATGACAGAATTTTTTCGTTTACGTTTCCGTAAATTTTCATTGACTGACAAAATATTTTTTTCCTTTTTCCAGATAGTATGCATAGTCATAAATTCAGCGTTATTCATAATGTCGCTGTACGACACGTTATTCTCGCGAAGAGTCGGCGGCGACCCGACGAATCCTATGGGAGAAAACGAAGGCAGTACCACGATAAATAACCCAGGATTCAAAGAGGACAGAGAAAAATATGATTGTTAAAATCTAATAAATAAAGTGTAATTAATACTAACTCTACTTTTTTTTTTAATATTTTGTTATATACTGAACCAACTTAAATAAAAAAAGAAATTATAGTTTATAAAAGTCAAAGATTAAAAAAAAAACATTAACTTTGTTCATAAATGACTGAATTATGTTAACTTCAAACATTAAAGAAAATAATTATGTCAAAAACAAAACTACCTTTAAACAATTAAAAAATTCCACATAAAACTTATCTAACCAAATTAACCAAACAATTTCAGGTATCTCAATGACAGATGCTTCCGGAAAACCCTACAGCACAAACGGTCATGGCAGTGTAGCGTCTATGAACACAACGGCCACCACATTAACCGGGTTATCTGATGCCAGTACCATCACCAGGTCACCTCTAAGGTCCTCACTGAAGAAGCCCAGGCCCAAGGAAGGGGAACCAGGAGGCATGGGTATACCGAACCCTGGATACTCCGGGCATTCACCACCGTTGAACAGGAATGGTAGTCAAAAGAAGGTACGCATACAAACTCATAGTACTGAAGTGTAATTTCTGTATGATACGCTTACAACCATATGGCGTATTTGATTAGGATGAGTTCCCCATACAAATTTTTATTCCAATTTAATTTGTTTTTTGTAATGAAAGTGGTCTAAGTCCTTCATAGTCTAGATGGTTTTGATAGCAAATTTAATCAAAATCACTTTAGATGTGTGAAACAAACAGACAGATTTTCAATTTTATTATACAATGGTATAAACAACATAAACAAGCAGTAGTAGTGCAAGTATAATGTATATTTTATACCAATATTGTTACTTAGCACCGTCCTGTATCAGCTATTTGGAAAGAGATAAGTATAACATACACCAGTATGTGCGAAAGAGATGCAAATTGATTTCCAAAATGAAACACCATGTATAGTATCTATGATTTGTATTTCTTTTGCATTGTGTAAAAGACATAAGTATATATTTATACAACAAATCATAAATAAGAAATTATATGTAAAATACAGAGTTTTCTTAGGGTATAAGTTATATTAGCACAATTCATTGATATTATTGAGTGGTAGTTACTAAAAAACCTATAGATTGATGTAATTCACGTAATATGTAAGTTACTGAATTGATTACACATTTAAATATAGCGAAAAAGACTTGAAAACCTAATTGATAAGAAGAAATGACTAACATACAATAATTATTATAAGAGCATTTTTATACAAAATCTTAAGAAGCAGTAAATTGTTACGTTAAAAATGTTATGGAACCAATGCTAAGTTCTTAGACATATTATATGACACGCAAAAAGCTAATTCAATTAGAAAGTACAGCAAAAATGGCTTAACTTCGTCAATTAAAATATTTATGCAATGATAAAATATTTAAAAAATATATAAATTGCCACAAAATATACATAAAAAAATTGTATTTGACAAAAAAAATCTATTATTTGGAACACTCTTCAAAGCATTTTAATAAAGCTTTATGTAAAATGATTGCAATGACCTACAATTATGTAATTAATTAAATTTTACAATTTTTACTGCAAAAATGATATTCAATAAAACATAATAATCTCGCATAAGAATCTCAAATACGTCAAATTATTTGAATAAAACATGTACCTATTACAATGATGTAGGTATTTATATTTTCTTTGTCATACACAAGGAATTTTAAATTAAAATAGTGAAAATTTTAAGCACAAAATAAACACAATAGTTGAAGAAAACGCCGAAATTAAACCACAAAATTAATAAAATAAGATAAAATTGTATATTTTGGACTTATATTAAGAATAATAATTGCTTTAGTCCAATTACAATAACATGGTTTAAATGTAAATTCAGTAAAAGGGAACATACATGATTAGTATTTTTTAAAAAGTCAAGAATCTCGGGACTTGCGTTTGTATTATTTTTTAACAAAAGTATATAGTCATTAGTAATTAAACATAAGAAGAAATAAGGAGCTCATTACTTTGACAATTTTTATCCAAACAATTTCTTTATTTTACTTAGCATCAGCTTACATAAATGTAATTGTGTTTATTTATATAACCCTAGGTATATTTTAAGTCGACTTTCCATATCATTTACCATACATAATACGCGATCAAATCAATATTCAAATAGTTTTTGTGTAAGAGATAAATTTGAAAGTAATCATTTACAATATGGAAATAGTTAAAATTCACATTTAGAATTCAAATAATCTTATTCGTGATATTTTAACATATATTTCAATAATATGAAGTTGACTTTCTTATATATTTTTTTAATTAGATAGCAAATCGCCGCTGCGCGTGCAATCCTGCGTAACTACATTTTAACACAAGTTGAAATTTAAACCCAAATACAATAGTATTTCGTTCTAAGTTCGAACTTCTAAAAAAAACAGTTACGCGGTATTGCACGCGCAACGACGAAATGGAAAGTTCTCTTAAAATTTTTAAATAGTATTATTTCTAATATAGAACATATTAATTGTATATGTTGTTTGAACATAGTTCTAGGTGTATCTGTAAACGTGTACAGATATATTTTAAGCACAAAGTGTTTATTATAAGAAAAAAAAAATATTTCTACATGGTTTCACGTTGACTGTTTATTTTTATTCAAAATGGAAATTCTTTTATAGTAATATCACTTATAGATATTAGTTGTTAATCAATTTTAGTAAATTGACGTTGTAAATATTAATTTGTCTACCAATGTTAATTTGTATCTTCAAATAAAAAAATATTGTTAGTTTTTGACATTTATAGTAAGAAATTATCTTACATTAATTGAATGTTAAAAACTAATTGTTTATTTTGTTTATTTGCAATATTGTCTTTGAGTCAAATACTTTGCTATGCTTCATGTAAATCATTGATTAATATTTCATGAATTATACAAATAAAACGCAATATACTTATATCATATATAAGAATGTAGCTTTGCATATATTATAAGGTTATTGTAAATACACGTTCATACTGTAAGAGAAACCCACCAGGTTCTTTCCAAGACCATCACATTAATTTAGTTCATAATTATTTTAGAGGGAGCAATTTTAATTTTGATGTAAAATATTTATTTTTAATTAAAATTTGTGCCTTGGCCCTAAATGTGTGCCTTGTCCTTTGCCTTCTCACTTAAGTGTATTAATTTGAGAGAGTATTAGCTATAATTTATTATTTCATCTCCATGGATTTCATTTGAGAAAAAAAAGCACTTATCTATGGATTTGAAAAAAATTGAAATGTTTTAGTATAAAATACTTGTACATCCTAAGTTATTTATCCGTCCAAATTCTGGTCCTTATTTAGTTTGAGACCTTATTGTAATGCCGTAGTAATGTAAGAAAAAAATTGTGTAAAACCAGAAATTTATTATTGTTATTTTCTATCGTTAGATCTTTTTAACTGTTTGCAAAGCAAATTTTTTCGGTTTAAGCCTTCATTGTTGATTTGGATTTTAAAAAACAAAATTTGATTTAAAGATGTATTATTTTATTATTTCGAAATCAATATTTTAATTTAGTTTATTTTTAATTGTATGATATCTACTAATCTCCGTCCGATGTTTGTCTACTTAAATTTTATTTGTTTTATTGACATTTTTAATTAGATTCTTATAAATAAAAAACCTGAACTTATGCGATGACTTTTATTTATTAGCTTTTGGCCGCGGTTATGCCCACCGTGCTCACGATGATGTTGATTATCACTCAGTGAAAAAAGAAAAGAAATAAGGATGAAAAGTATATCTACTATTTAGTAGGTTTGCAACGAATAGTATATTCGGCAGTATACCGAATACCGAATATTCGGCAAGCCCCCTGACCGAATACCGAATATTCAGCAGGATTTTAGCGCCAAAACTTGTATACGCATGATTATTTCACGCTCATTTGTAGTGATGTGTCGTTATGGCTACAACAACATTGTAAAAACTATATATTCTTGAAAAACATATATGTCCAAAATGTCAATCAAATATGGTTCTTATAAATATGAACACAAGTGCTATAATTTATTGTTTAATATAAACATATGCCGTGAGCAATACATAAAAAGTTAATGTAACTTAACATAACCTATGACTAGCGGACGAAGTGATTAATTTTATTAAGTAGTGAAAAGATGAATATACACGGCAAAAATTGATTATTTTTTTTCATTTTACCGGTTATCTCCTTATAATAATATATATTACTTAAGTATTTGGTATTCGGCCGAATATCAAAAAAGTTGCCGAATATGCCGAATACCGAAGAGTAACCGAACATTCGTTGCAAGCCTAGTGTTCACTGTCGCGCAAAGATTAATTTAAATAGTCAATCTCTATTCTATATCTACACTTAAATTTATGAAAATTTGCTGAGTTTAAGCGAAAGAACATAGACTAAAGAAACTGTATGAGCCATGAGCACAGATATTCAGCCTAAACCTGTGTTTAGTAATCTGACTAACTTTTATCCTCCTTTCTTCTTATACTCCTTCCCCTCCCCCATTAAGTCCTTCCTGTCAAGACACGTGTCTCCTCTTGCCCTCGAAACATTTCATGGTCGGTGATTAATTTTAATATGGTGGATTAACATCAGGTGAAGGAAATATGGTACAACATTATAATATTCTCATAGTTATGCCGTTTTACATACTAGACGATATGCGAGGGACAAGTGATAAGGCCGGCTGCTATAGACGTACTGCTTTATTACATATAGGATTGAGCGGTCGCAGCCACTCATTAACGCTTATACCTAACACTTCCCTTCCCTATTTAACATAATTAAAAATACTTTTTATAATTTATATGCGGACGATTACGGACAGATCTCTTAGGCGGCGAAGGTATTTTTTCACGACAAACAACAGTTTCTGCTTCGTGAAACTCCTCCTCCGTCTCCGGCGGTCCTCCGTCTTCTTGTTGACTTCGACTATACTGTTCTTCCCCTCCAACTTTATCCGGCGTTGTAGCCACGTCTGACGATACTGATGGTGGTCCAAGCCTTGAAGGCGTGGATTGCGCGGATAGTAACGGCGGTGGCGATGGGGAGCGCGCAGACATTGGAGGCGGTGACGGCGGTGCCGGCGATGCCGATAGTGACGCCGGTGATTGTGGTGACGGTGGTGACGGTGGTGACGGTGGTGACGGTGGTGATGGCGGTGATGGCGATGACGGCGGTGCCGGCAGTGTCGGTGAAGGTAGGGATGGCAGGTACGACGTAGACAGCGGTCGCGGCAGTTCTCGTACAGGCGAGTGACCCTCAATAACATCGGAACTGCTTTGTTGAGAGTCTTCGCTTACAGTACCCTTATACAACCTTATCTGATTTTTGTGTTTCTTTACACAATCAAATGTACTAAAATCCTTAACTAAATACATTACTTTTCCTATTTGTTTTTGTATTCTTCCCCTACACCATTTATACTGTTTATTATTGATAAATTTTTTATACAAAACAAAATCACCTGTTTTAATTTTCTTATGTTTTTCTGGGTTATTATTCGTATGCGTACACTGTTCAATAGGAAAATTTTTAATTGAGGGGTGCGTTGATGACGAAGGATATATTAAATCTAGTCTCGACCTTAATTTTTTACCAAAAATAATTTCAGCTGGTGAGAGCCCTGTGGTAGTATGTATGGAATTCCGATAATCCATAAGATATTTCAATAACTTTAGTCTATTATTTTTTGCGTTATTACAAGCCAACAAGCTGGATTTAATGCCTCTCTTTACAATTTTAACACAACTTTCAGCCTGCCCATTACTAGCCGGGTGATATGCAGGCGATGTTATGTGACTTATACAATTTTTTTTACAAAATAACTCGAACTCTCTAGAACAGAAAGCTGTGCCATTGTCGCTCACTAAAGTTGCAGGCAGCCCAAACCTAGATATAAAATCACACAATTTTTCTATTACCGCACTAGACGTAGTACTATTACTCATATGATATACTTCGACCCACTTAGAATGTGCATCTACAACTATAAGATAAGTGCTTCCATTGATGGGCCCGAGGAAATCTATGTGTAATCGCTGAAACGGTTCCGGGGGGCGTGGCCACGGGGACGGCGGCACCCGCGCGGGCGACGGTTGCAGCTGAATACAAACATCGCATGACCCTATCATTTTTTCTATTGCGTTATCAATCCCCGGAAACCAAAAACGTGACCGTGCTTCTGCCTTTGTTTTTACTATACCAAAATGTGATGTATGTAATTCTGACATGACCCTATCGCGCAGTGATTCGGGAATCACGACCTTATGACCTCTCATAATACAACCGTTTTCATACGCTAATTGTGTTCGGCATAAATAATACGGCTTAAGACGTATATTATTACTTATTGTCTTTGGCCAACCATCGAAAATGTACTTCCGAACCTGTTGTAAAATGATGTCCTTATTTGTTTCTTCGCGTAATTCACTAACAGTTAACGGTACGCTATCATCGATTACGAAACAAACATACGCTGCCCTGTCGTCTAAGGCGTCATCTGTTGAACCGGTTAGAGGCGTGGAAGATGCGAGACGCGCGGGGCGCGATGACGTCACCACACTAGCGCGCGACAGGTAATCTGCGATGTTGTCGTTGCTGCGTATATATTCAATTTTATAGTTATATCCACTGAGAAATATAGCGTATCTTTGTAAGCGGTTCGCGGACACCTCGGGAATGCCTTTGTATGGGCCAAATATAGACAAAAGAGGCTTGTGATCTGTACGGAGTATGAAGGGGTTCGATCTACCGTATAGATATTGATGGTAACGTCGTACTCCAAAAATAATCGCAGTTGCCTCTTTTTGTAACTGAGAGTATCGTTTTTCGGCGCTATTAAGGGTACGCGACGCAAATGAAATAGGTCTTTCTATGTTGTCGCTATCGACTTGCGATAAGATTGCACCTAAACCGGTAGGAGAAGCGTCTACGGTCAATATCAATTTGGCATGTTGATTAAAGTGTGTAAGCACTTGTTCAGAGGCCAAAATTTTTTTAACCTGCTCGAATGCATCGTTATGTACACAATCCCAACGCCATGACTGTCCCTTTTTTAACAGTTCATACAAAGGGCTTAAAATAGATGCAGCTTTTGGTATAAAATTTCTATAATAATTTACAAGTCCTAAAAATGACTGTAACTGATTTACATTTTTAGGAACATGAGCTTCTAATATTGCCTTTACCTTTTCGGGTGACTTTTTTAATCCCTCTTTTGTGATATTATAACCGAGGTAACTAATTTCGTTTTTAAAAAATTCACACTTTTCTTTTTGTAATGTTAACCCGGCACTCTCTAATCTTTGAAGTACGACGTTTAACCTCTGCATATGTTCCGTTCTATCGCTTCCTGTTATTAAGACATCGTCCAATAAGCACAACACCCCGTCCAACCCCGACAACAGACATTCCATAGCGCGCTGGAATATAGCCGGCGCACTGGCGAGGCCGAACACTAATCGGGTGTATTTAAATAAGCCACGATGCGTGTTAATGCACGTTAACATCTGTGATTCATCATCTAAAATAAATTGATTGTATGCCATAGACAAATCCAACTTTGTAAATTGTTGTCCGCCGTATAATTTCGCGAATAATTCCTTTGCGGTTGGCAGAGGGTACTGTTCTACAACTAATTGCTTGTTAATCGTCACCGAAAAGTCCGCACACAATCTCACTGAGCCGTTCCTTTTTAAGACGGGCACAATAGGGGACGCATATTCAGCGTATTCGACCGGTTCTAGAACACCTAAGCTAATCAAACGATCTATTTCCATTCCGACTTTATCGCGTAAGGCGAAAGCTATTGGGCGCGCTTTGAAAAAAATAGGTTTTGTGTTATCTTTTAACATTAATTTTATTTTATACTTATTAAAAGCACCCAATTTATCCGAAAATAGTTTCGGAAACCGTAACTGCAAATTATTTACACTTATATCAGGCTGTTCACAAAAATTAACAGGACAAAATTGCAATTTAAATAAAGAAATAAAATCTCTGCCTAAAAGAGGCGGACCGGCTCCTCTCACAACGTAAACATCTAATAGGTGCTCGCGTCCGTTATATGACACTGTAAGACGTATAAACCCAATGCAACTAATCCTATTACCCGTATAAGTAATTAATTTTTTCTTTGTGAATGACAATGGCACATTATAAAATTTATTTTTATATAAACTTTCAGGAATAATTGTAACAGCTGATCCACTATCTATTTCGAATTTTAACTGTAACCCGTTGACGTAAACCATTTCTACCAAGGGCTCACCACTGAATGAACGGATGTTATACAACTCACCGTCATCATCGTCATCATCGCCCTCCTCGCTGACAAACGTATTTACGCAGTTAACTTTATTAGGACACACTCTCTGTATATGACCCTTTTGGTTACACTTCCTACATGTAAATTTCGCAAAACGACACTCCGTTATGTTATGATTCGAATAACCACATCCAGTACACTTCACTTTTCCTAATTTTAAACTTTTCTTATCACTGCGCGCCACACCGCGCGCGATCTTGTATAGTGAAGCATCTTGCGCAGCGCTGACTCCGCCCATGCTGGTCTCTGCACCCGCTCGTGCACAGCTGATGCTTTCCGCAATCTCCACGGCCTTCATGAGCGTTAATGCTGACATGTCTTGAGCGTACAGTTTTTCCTTTTCAGCTCCAGGTAACATACCCATGATGAAGCGATCTCTTATGGTTTCTTCTACATTCGCAAACCCGCAATGAGCCGTCAGCCCGCGAAGTCGAGCCGCCCACTGAGTATGTGACTCGCCATGTTGTTGCATTGCGGCGTAGAAATTGTGACGCTCAGCAAAGCCAAACCGTTTTGGCGAAAAGTGGTTATCCAATAAAATTAGGATATCTTCATAAGGCACTATTTGTAAATCTTTGGGTAACGCCAAATCTGTTGCGAGTTTGTATGTGCCTCCTGCGAGTGCGCTAAGCAAAATGGCTCGCCTCTTCACCCCCGATGCATCACTACTATCATTTATATCGTTGGCAATGAACCACTGATTGAGTCGACACTTATATGTACTCCAATTTTGTTCATTATGATCGAAACTTGTTAAAATTCCGAAACTTGCACTGGACATTTTTTATTTTTTCTAAACGAGGGTAGATGCTCGTCGCCACTAGACGATATGTGAGGGGACGAGTGATAAGGCCGGCTGCTAAAGACGTACTGCTTTATTATACATAGGATTGAGTGGTCGCAGCCACTCATTAACGCTAATACATAACACTTCCCTTCCCTATTTAACACAATTAAAAATACTTTTTATAATTTATAAACGGACGATTACGGACCGATCTCTTAGGCGGTGAAGGTGTTTTTTCACGACAAACAATAGATTCTGCCTCGTGAAACTCCTCTGTCTCCAGCGGGTCTCCCTCTTCTTGAGGTCTACATATTATATCTCCTTCTTCCCCTCCAACTTTATCCGGCGTTGTAACTACACCTGACGATAACTCGGCCGATTCTGGTGGTGGTGGTGCAAGCCTTGGTGGCGTAGATTGCGCGGATACTAACGGCGATGGCGATGGGGAGCGCGCAGACGGCGAGAGAGGTAACGGCGGTGACGGCGGCGATGGTGGTGACGGCGGCGATAGTGGTGACGGTGGAGGCAGGGACGGCGTAGACAGAGGTCGCGGCAGTTTCAATCCCTCAGCGACATCGGAACTACTTCGTCGAGAGTCTTCGTTTACGGTACCCTTATACATCCTAATTTGGTTCTTATGTTTTTTTACACAATCAAATGTAATAAAATCCTTAACTAAATACATTACTTTTCCTATTTGTTTTTGTATAATACCCTTACACCATTTATACTGTTTATTATTAATAAATTTTTTATACAAAACAAAATCGCCTGTTTTTATTCTCGTATGTTTTTGCGGCTTATTATTCATATGCGTACACTGTTCAATAGGAAATTGTTTAATTGAGGGGTGCGTTGATGACGGAGGATATATTAAATCTAGTCTCGATTTTAATTTTTTACCAAAAATAATTTCAGCCGGTGAGAACCCTGTGGTAGTATGTATAGAATTTCGGTAATCCATAAGATATTTTAATAACTTTAGTCTACTATCCTTTGCATTAGTACACGTCAACAAGCTGGATTTAATGCCTCTCTTTACAATTTTAACACAACTTTCAGCCTGTCCATTACTCGCCGGGTGATAGGCAGGCGATGTTATATGGCTTATACAATTTCTTTCACAAAATAACTTGAACTCTCTAGAACAAAAAGCTGTGCCATTGTCGCTCACTATAGTTGCAGGTAGCCCAAATCTAGATATAAAATCACATAATTTTTCTATTACCGCACCAGATGTAGTAGTATTATTCATATTATATGCTTCAACCCACTTGGAGTGTGCATCTACAACTATAAGATACGTGTATCCATTGATAGGCCCGAGAAAATCTATGTGTAATCGCTGAAACGGTTCCGGGGGGCGTGGCCACGGGGACGGCGGCACCCGCGCGGGCGACGGTTG
>DVWF01000098.1:0-10866 GCA_018234925.1 Junonia litoralis
GGGTGTGAAAAATAGATGTTAGCCGATTCTCAGACCTACCCAATATGCTTACCAAATTTCAGAGGAATCGGTCAAGCTGTTTTGGAGGAGTATGGAGACTAACATTGTGACACGAGAATTTTATATATAAGATAATTATTTGCTTTTAAATGATTAAAATAAAAATGAATTTATAAAGAGAAGAGGTTAAATTTTTTCAATTAATTTTTCTTGTGTAAAATCGGTTTGTTGTAGAATTTCACAAAAAGCTGACTTCTTCAAAAACCGTGTAACTTTTGCTTATACATACGACTTTTCTAGGACTAACTTTAAAGAAAAATTAAAGGCAAAAAATGCAACTTTTTTGCATTTTCCATAGCGTTCAGACTGTGACTAATTGGGAGAAAAAACGTGATTGTTTAATTTTCAAAAATGAAAGAAATTAACTTTGAAAAAGGAAAATAACTATCACGGCTAAGTAGGCTTTTGTATTTATCGAGTTTTAGTCATCAATAGTTATCGAGTTATAGTTACGATATGTTAGTTGCTAAGAAATAAGTTCATTTTAATGATTAAATTAATGCATTTCTATATATTATGACAAAAACTGTGGAACCGTATGAGCGTGGCTCGACACGCACTTGGTCCATTTTTAGGGTTCCGTAGTCAAAACAGAACCCTTATAGTTTCGCTGTATCCGTCTGTCTGTCTGTCTGTCCGCGGCTTTGCTCCGAGACTCTTAACACTAGAAAGCTGTGATTCGGTATGAGTATACATATGAATCACGCCGAGAAAGTCGTACAATAAATTTTTTTTTCGGGCTGTCTTCCCTATGTGTAAAGTGAGACCAAAAATTTTTTTTCTCATTTACCTACCTCATGTTGTGGGGTATCGTTGGATAGGTCTTTTAAAAATAGTATCGGTGTGGGAAAACCATTTTTCCGAACGACGAACTGTTTCCGAAATATTAAACTTTTAAGTGTCAATTTTTCTTAGAGTCAAGTGTCCCCTCTTCTACCCACTTAAGTGCTGCTTCTAAAAATGTGAAAAAATTCGTGATAGTAGTACATATAATGAATTTAAAAGGAAAATTGTCACGGCTATGTAGGCTTTTATAGTTATCGAGTTATAGTCGATGAAAGTAAAAATAAATATTTCACACAAATTTCTTTGAAAATTGTTGTGATAAACATGTTAGTTGTTAAGGAATAAGTTAATTTTAAAGATTATACATATTTTTGAATGTCTGTATATTATGTTGGAGACTACGGAACCCTTCATGCGCGTGGCTCGATACACACTTGGCCAATTATTATTATTTTTTTTCTTTTGTCTTTACTATTTATTGCATAAGTCTTATATTATAATTTAAAAGATTTATAAGCAGTATATTCTAAAGATTTCATGAATAAAAACTTCATGGATTACATGAAGATATGCTAATTATTATTATTTGTACCAATAGATTAAATTATAATATATGATTTTATTATATGAGAGTTTCAAGTTTATTTTATACAAGTTAAATATTTGTAATGTTATCTAATATATTCACTCGTGAGATTTATTTGAAGCCTAGAATAACAACGCTTGCTTGAGTGTTTCGCTAGTTCCCAGTTCATAGAATTTCGTAATATCCCTGTACTCAGTATCCCACTTCTCTTATATGTATAAGTGAAAATAAGGATATAAGGACAGTAATACTGTAATGTCTTCAGATTTTTGACTAACGCGGTAATATGTAGCTGCAGTACCTTATAGACATGTTTTTAAAATCTGACTAGGTACAATAAAAATTTATAATCGCTTCTATAATTATATTTTTGAATAGATTATATTATAGCAATAATTTCCTGATAGAATGATGAACGTTTGGATGAGATATTTTAAAGAGAATCTTTAAATTTGAAAGAGTTGATACGATATTTTAAATAGATCAAGATTGCTTAGACGAAGACGCTTTGTTGGTGAGGGGCCTCTGGCGAAAATATAAACTATTGATAAAGCGGGAAGGGGCCTCGTAGCCCGCAGCGGCGCTCGGGGGCGCAGGCGTAATACTTAGGCTCCATTGTGCTTCGTACATATCAAAATTAAACGGTCCATATATGTATTTTATTTCCATAGCGCAAGGGTATATACTTGGGGTTTATTTATTAATTCCTATATTATAATAGACAACATGATTAAATGACTTAAGTAAACAACGCACGATGTTAAACGACTTAATTCCAATAAGGTGAAATTATATCATTCATGGTATCAGCTACCATTACTTAGAAAATATCGAAATCGTTGCCTTTACTGGAAACAATGTTTTTCAATTTTTTAACGATTCTGTAGTCAATAGAACATCTATATACTTCTGCTATATCCCTCTGTCCGTCTGTGTTAGGAAGCTGTAATTCGAAATTTTTGTTTGCTTTTCAGTACCTTTAAATTAAAAATAAAAAAGTTATTGGGCTTCAAATATTATAGTTTTAATATTGCTTGACGTTGTTGTTGTTATCGTTTCCGCCGCGATTTCTCTCGTGAGGTGGCTTACACTACTGAATGAGGTTATAAAAAGACTTTTTGAAAATTTTCCATAAAAATTGCATTTCTAACTTTTTTCCGGTCGATTTGTAGGTTTGATAAGAGTGAGTTTGACTTTTTTAAAACTATTGCGGTTTTGTTGTGGCGAAACACATGTTAATCTAATATTGGCTATTTGGGAATTATGAGTGAACAAATATATAAACAAATATGATTGTAAATTCTATTTCTTCTACAAAGTTTAACATATACGTTCACACTAATAGGTTATTATAGTATTTTGGCTAGTACTAACATACAAAACACGTGCATTTCCGTCAGTAATATGTGACACACGTGCATAGACATCGAATTAATCCAGATTCAGGCGTTAATAAGACATGCTCGTTGTAACTACTATAGTTATAATTATTTCTACCCGGTCCCATTTAAAATACTGTATTATTTTGTTGACTACGTTCCGTAAGTTATTAACACGTTCTGTTTAATTGATTTGCAATGAGGATGTTCAACAGTACAAAGTACATTTGTTTCATAACACGAGCGTCGCGCCACTCAGACCCCTCGCGGTCGAGTGTTTTTATTGAAACTCAATTAAAATGCAACAATTCATTTGTTTTTCGACTATCTGTTCACTTTAATAGCTTTCACAGGCTTAAAAGCACTTATGACAAATTAAAACCTTATGTTACGAAAAGCTGTTACGGCATTGTTTGCATGCCATGGTAATAATGAAAGCCGGTGCACGTTTAAACTCGATAGTGATTTTGTTAAGCCGTAAGCAAGACATGTCATATAAAAAAAAAGTTTCATTTAAAATAAGATACGTATAATAATAAATATTTTATACGTAACAATTAAAATTACATTATTTTGGAATCGTCGTTATAAATCAAATCGGCTTGAAGATATCAATTCTTTTGAAATGTTGTATTGTTTTGTCTATATTTTGTAATGATTAAGTATTTTTAATTAAGAATTCAATCAAACCTCAATGATAGCCTCGACTCGAGAGTGATAGTATTTGACTTTTTTTATGAAATTATTAAAGAACTACCTTTAATTGTATTCATTTTCTTTTTTATAATTTAAATGGTTGACTACTGATAAAGGTTGACGGATTTAATGCAAAAATACATGCCTATATATGTATCATTCCATATAAACTATAACAAGGCCAAATTTCATACTCCTCCGTTTGCAGAATTTTTGTAAAAAGGGATTAAGTGTTCGCTTCACGTATTCATATATAAATAGAAAGAATTAGGATACGGTAAGTCCTCTTGTTAAAAGTCCTTTTTTAATAAACTATCACTTTTGATAGCATAAGTAATGAAAATACCTAACTAGGTACGTATAGAGTTAATAAACACGATAGAAGGTGCAAAAACCTACTCCCACAACATAACTACGTACAATCTATCCACTACACTGCCGGTAGCAACGAAAAATTTCACTCGTGGTTTTAATTTAGGCCCGTAATTTGATCTGCCACTACCATACGCGTTGTGACTGGAAAATGAAAGCTGAAATTTAAACACGACGACTTTATTGAATATTAATGTGCAAACAAATAATTGCAAATGAATGCACTACACCACTTGCAAATTGAGTACCGAAGTATCAATAGACCGCTAAGTCACGTGTTCGATATGAGCAACAATGACTTTGATGAGTGCAATGCAATGCGTAATTTCATTTTGTTATTATATGGATACTATACCCAACGGACATTGTCCTGTCCAACGTCAGCTACCATTGTACTTTTAAAACATCTAGGGATTCACAGAAACATACACAAATTTTTCTTTTAATTGGTTCAGTTTAGGAGGATTCGGCTGATAAATGTACGTACCGATTAATTATTAACGTTTTATTCCATAACTTAAAAACTACTGAACCGGTTTTCATGAAACTTGTACTATACCCTAAGTTGAAGCAAATGTAAGGTAATTGATAAAAAGTAAAATCAAAATCGGACTAGTAATTTGTAGACATAAGCGGATAAACATACACATAAGTATACAGACATACAAACATAAAAACATACATACACTGATGAAATCTGGCACACATGTTTGGAAGCTGACATAGACTAGCATATCCAAAAATTACGTAGGTATTTCTAAGAATATTCCATACATACAGGTCGAATTTTTTAAGTCGTTTAAAATGACAAGTCCATATTGACTAGTCTTATAAAATAAAATCATAAAAAAATAAAGCTAAGACATTTTAATGAGTCTTGATACGTATTGAGATTGTCGTTAAGGTTGTCGTTGAAATCACTTTTACAATTGTTATAGTCTAAGGGTATTTATTATTTCCCTAAGGAAATTATTTGTAAATTTCACAAGATATATTAACTGAAAAATAGTATGTATTATTAAAAAAGGTAAAAGAAAAGTAATAAAACAGGTCATGTATGATTTTTACGATCTGTCCGCGAAGACGTTAAAAAGTAACACGGCTGGATGGCCCGTGGCGACGTCGCCAGCCGCGGGGCGCAGGCGGCGACGCGCCCGCCGCCGGCGCACGCCTTTTACTCAAAAAACGCCCGGCCCTTGCGAGCCCGCGGGCCTCGAAGCACAAAGGCATTGCATAAATAAACTTTAAGGATGGTATTACGTTCGCTCCTTTGAAAATTTATAGGCTGGTCAACGACGCGCCAGAGTGAGTTACATAGTAGGTATACGATTTCGGAATTGTAGATGTTTGTTTGAAGTTTAGATATTATTATCTTTTTATCTACTGTAGTGTGTTCCAGGTGATAGTAAATATATTTTAATAATACTGTGAATATGCATAGAGTAACATAAAAAATATTAAATTCGAAAATAGCATAAAAACTAGATTTATTGTTAAATAATTTTTTTAATTATCTGGAGAAGCATATATAGCTAGATATCTCGCCGCTACCACAAATGACGTTTCGGATACGGAGTAGGCAAACGGCCCGAGGCATATTCATAATGAAACCAGACAGTCCAGAGTGGTGGGTATGTCGCGACAGCTGCCTCCAGCGTTCCGAAATACGGTAGCAATTCCTGGGTCAGTAATTATAGTAATTTTTACTGAACCGACGAGTCGCGAGAAACGATTGCTGCATTTTAATTACAATCAGTTCACGTTTTCTGTCGTTATATATTTTTTTGTTCAAAGCAACGGTTATACGTACCAAGAAATATTCATTTTGCCGCGTACTTGTTTTGTGTTCTAGGAATTGAACAAAATCGATTGTATACTCCCGGAACCCAACCACAGGGTGTAGAACATTGTTTATGAAAATTGTTATAATAAATCAGTGTAAATTATATTATACTTTAATATTTCAAATTGATACCGATATTGAAATATTAAATGGCGTTTGTATAGATTGAGTTAATTACAAATTTTAGTCAAAAGAGCTATAACAAACTAGCGGTTAACAGTGGGGTGAATAACAACGCAGCTAGTCAAATCTATTTTAAGTTTAAAATCATTAGCGGTTACATATTAAATTTAGAAAAGCGGCTAAATAGAGTCATATTTATACAAATAAATTAGTTACCTTTGTTGAATGTGATAGAGATTGTTTGTTGTAAAATATTTTTGTTATGTGTATAAATATCGTTTCCTATTATTTTCAGGTATAGGCGCAACCCTTTTTAGCGTCGGCGTCGCCGCCTTTCCCTAAAAAGGTATTCACACAATACTAAATTTTTAAGCCGTGTATTAAATGTAAAAGTTTGAATCTACTTTTGGCCAGTTAAAAAATCTAAAAACAACATTTCAATAGTAGCTGTAACTGGCCAACAAAGTTTCAAGTGTGCAGTTATTAAATCGGAATTAGTTAGTAATGTGCTGTAGTTAAAGGGTTATTTTAAATTTATTAAATTTAAGCAGTAAATTGATATCTTTAACTAGGTTAGGTTCCAATTACATATTATTATGTAAATTTTATCTAAGGTAGGTTGTTTGGTGGACTTATTGTTAGTGTTTGGAGGGCTTGTTTTAAACTCTCAACGACATCGATACTTTGTTTTATTTAAGAAATGAAATAGAGAAGTTGCACGTAATATTTTCAATTTTTTTTTTAAAAGATGAATGAAAATTGCTAAGAAAATTTGATAGGTTGTCGGGTTAGTGGCGATTTCCATTATTCTAGGGATGATCGATATTTGAAAAACATCGATGTTGACATCGATGTCATTATCGAAAGCTCGACATCGATGTTCGATATTCATCACACACCGAACATCGATTTTGGGTAACATCGATAATTATATTTTAGTAGTGACAATTAACAACACATTAAAAATTTAGTAAATTTGTTATTTATTAGGAAACAACTGATTATTATTAAACATTCCAGTATTTTTTATCAATTGACTGAAGGAAAAGTATTTTCGATAAAGAAGAACCCTTTAATCTATTTCTTTGTTGACTAAGGGTAGAGCCAGCTTTTGAAAATAGTCTTTCAGATGGCGTTGATGTCGCGATGGTAGTCAAATATTTCAACGCAAGCTTTTTCAATTTTGGGTAAGTGGAACCGATTACATTATTCCATACTTGGATGGGATCTTGTTTTAGATCAGAGACTGGATTTTTCAAAAAGTAACTTAATTCAGACGGCATTTCGTGTTCACTTTGTGAAGGAATCGAATTCTTATCATTAATGAGCTTGTAATGTTCACTCCACAAATCAAATTCTTCTTTTACGTCTGGCTCAATTACAACTTCTTTAATTATTTCTATTTCCTGTGAAAATGTTAGTAATTCTTTGACACATCTGATTGCTTTAGAACATGCTATGGGATCTTGAACATGTATGTTTTTAAATCTTGGGTCTAGCAATGTAGACACTGCAAGTATTTGAACGTGTTCCGAGGGTAATAGGCGTTTACTGATTTCATTTATTATGTTCTGTTTAAGGTCCTGGCTCATATAAATATTTGTTTTCATGCTGTTCATTTTGAAATTCAGCATTCTTGTTATTGGAAGGACTTTGCCACTAGTAACATAGTTTTCGCCACATATTTCTTAGTAGCAACTTCTATAGGACGTAAGATTTCAACTATTTCTGTCAACTCTTCAATACCTTTTGCAGTTATCATTGGAGGAGCACTTGTATGACAATTAACTATTTCATTAATTATAGATCTAAGTTTTAAAAATCGTTCCACCATATAAAAGGTTGAATTCCAGCGAGTGCTGACATCTTGGATTAATTTTAGATCAGACTGCTTTCGTAATTCATCACTCGCTGCTACACAATGCTTGAACCAGGTGACAATCTTTTTGACGGATCCAATCAATTCTGGCAATTGCTTTGTTTTTTCAATTGATTTTTGTGCCACCAAATTAAGCAGGTGAGCGAAACACACAATATGATATTTTTTGCCAAACGAGATATCTACAGCTTTAACTACATTTGCTGCACCATCAGTAACCACGGCCGATACTTTTGCTGGATCTATACACCATTCATGACATGTCTGCAACAGCATTCTTCCAATGTACTCAGCAGTATGTGATTCATCTAACTCATAAACTCCTAGAGTCACTGATGTCATCTGCTCTTCATCATAAAAGTGTATAGTGACACCAAGAAAACTCCTAGTCTGCATGGTATCGGTCCATATGTCGGTGGTCAGAGTGATATTACTACTCAGCCCCTTAATTTTATTTTTAAAAAGATTCTGAGTAACTTCATATCGGTTCTCTAGCATTCTCTTGAAAGTATGCCTGGATGGAACTTTATACAGGGGTGTAGCTGTTTTCATTAAGTTAAGAAATCCTTCATTTTCAACAATCTGCAATGGCTGTGAATCTTTGCAAATCATAAACAAAATAGCATTCGTAAGCCGAATTCCTTTAGCTCCATTTTCAGAAAATTCAGATATTGTCCTAAAACTCTGATTTAGCGTCGGCTGGAATATTGTTTTGTAACTAGACGTACTTATGTCACTTGCATTTAAACTATTATCAGAATCAACTGCACTGTTTTCACATAAAGCAGAATCTGCTGCAATTATCCCAGCAGAAGTCGAGGCAGTTGACGTTGAAGGTTTTATAGAGGTCTTCGTACGTAATTTGTTTGCTGGTGTTTTTTGAACAATAATATCTTCACTGGTATTTTTCCCTAATAATGAAATATGCATTTTAGCAATGTGTAACTTTAGATTTGTAGTATTGCCACAGGTTTTTATGATTTTATAGCAAGACCGACATCTGGCTTCATTATTTTCAAGTTTTTCAAAAAATTCCCAAAAGCGACTTTTTGGCGGCATTTTTAATTCTGTTTCTATATTCCTGAAAACATACAATTTAGTGAAATTAAATTAAGATATGAACTCAAAATAACCGGAAAATGTAAAAATATTCATTTAAAAGTACGCGGAAAAAATGTTTTATCACCTTAATAGATAATTGTTAGTGCAACCCAAACAGCAAGCATCCACAGCCTTAAAAAAGTTAGTTTAATTGTCTATGATCACACCGACAGACCCGACAGCCAAATGCCACACATTTACATTTATGTGCAAGCGAGAGATAACAAGAATTGCTCTTCTTTTCTTATTTATCCAGCCTTTATAACCTTAAAAAGTACCATCTCGTTTAGCATGCATAGAAAGAAAGCATATTATAAATTCAATATTTAGAATTTAAAGAATGAAACTTACATATTGTTGTAATCCAAGTTATTTTATATTTTATATTAAAACTAAGAAAACTAATAAGTTTTTGAATAAAAACAACCGACGCACGCACAACCAACAGAACCGGACAAACGAAAACCGGAACGAATGAAATAATGAATGAAAGTATATGAGAGAGAGTGAGGGAGTGAGACAATGAACGAAAAACGAACGATGTGCTGCGGATGCGTTCTGGATTTAAATAAATATATATTTGTGAATGCGTTCATTAATAGATACGTAATTTGTTTCGTACGTTGCATTGGTCGTACGCTCGTGGGTGAGGCTGTAAGTAACATCGATAATCGGATATTGAATCCCTTAACATCGATGTTACGATTTTTAAGTGTAGCAACATCGATGCTAAAACATCGATGTTTTTCCTTTCAACATCGATGATCATTGAATATCGATGATCATCGAGCATCCTTACATTATTCTTAATTAAGAAATAATACCTTTTTCTTGCTCTAGCTCTTTGTTCGTTTAGTCTTAACGCACTCTTATAAAAATGTATCACAAAATTTTCACAAATGATACCTAATTCGTATTTACAAGAGCTTCAAAATCCAAGCTTCAAGCACGTCACAAAAAATAACAAATAACAGCTATTTTAGATAATTATAAATTATTTACTTTTAATAATTATAAAAATCTTTTTTTATTCATTTTGTCAAAAATATTTAACTAATCTTTAAATGCAAGTGTTCTTTTATTTGTATGTACAGTTCTAGTAAAAAATCAGTGCACTCTATTCTTCGTAGTTTTGAATTTAAAATGTTCCGTTTAAGTAGGCATACACTTTGCTCATTATATTTGCGTGAGATCGATTGCCTTATTTAAATGTAGTATGAATCACTGTGTTTCAGCCCCGTGCTACTCCTTAACGATGATGCCCGTGAAGCCTGGGTCGCCCGGCTGCTCAGGTCATTGCGAGCGGAAGCCGTATGCTGTTCCTCGCGTGGCCATCACGTCCACCTTCAAGGCACCGGTGCACATTGACGTGGGCGGCGTCATCTACACGTCCTCTCTTGAAACTCTTACCACGTAAGTACCATTTTTTTACATTTACTTAATATGTATTCGATCTTAGGAAGATTGCCTATACAGTCGCTGCCCACGGCGGCAGCGTTGCTTCTTAAAAGAGCAAATGAAAGAGTTTAA
Source organism: Junonia litoralis (assembly GCA_018234925.1). Classification (NCBI taxonomy): domain Eukaryota; kingdom Metazoa; phylum Arthropoda; class Insecta; order Lepidoptera; family Nymphalidae; genus Junonia; species Junonia litoralis. The sequence goes on from DVWF01000098.1 coordinate 10,356, forward strand.
AAAATTGTTTTAATTATTATTATTATTCTAATTGGCACAGAAAGTCCGATAAGTAATTGATTATCTGTTATTTAGCTTCAATATGTTATTTAGCTTGTGAGTTTGACGGACTTCAAGGTAGCTGCTAAATGGGAGTTAAACTTATTTTTACAGCTACGTACAAAACGAAATAAAAAAATACACAGTTTTATTATAAAATATACGTTTTTGAATTGTCTCGTTTTGCGGTGGTATGTAGGTTGGTTGTAAATAAGCTTGTTTTATCTGTGTCGTGAGCGCTCGTGGCGCCAACGGCGACGCCCGCGGCCATATTACTCTCCGCGCCCTGCGGCGCTGTTGTACCGCTCTTTTAATCAGTCCCCCTGAGGCTACGAAAATATATACCCCGCCAAATATGTATCTCGTGAAACGACGCAATACGATTAAAAATGTTGAGGGAAATTGCTATATATATTATGAATGTTATATACCTACATACAATCTGCATAGGTACATACATATATTTTAGTTT
>DVWF01000099.1:0-10849 GCA_018234925.1 Junonia litoralis
AAGAAGAAGTGCTTAACTTTTCTGGATAGTAGATGCTTGCTTAATAGTAGATTTACTTTACGTCTCACGTCTTTACGTTTTTCAATAAAAGAATAAGACAAATAGAAAATCACAACAGAAAATGGAACGGAAAAAAACTTGTAATAAGGCCAAGAAAATTAATATGATATACTCACAATTCTATATCACTCACGAGATTTTGAAAGTCGTTTTATATAAATTAAATATACGTTTTATTTTATATTTAATCTAATCTCTTAAATCTTTGTGATAAACAAAACAGGTAGCATTAAAATACGAGTTTGGAGAAAAACTGCAATTTAATGTACCTTTACTATAGGTATTTTTATTTTAAACAAAATTAAAGGTTAAGATATTTGTAAGTAAGTAAATACTAAATACATACATTTTATAGCAATTAGCCTAGATACAAAGTGATATCAATATCATAGATATAATCTATCATAACTATAATTAATTTTTTTAAACACCATCCAATCAAAGAAAAAAAGAGGTGATTAAAAATAGTTACCGGTCGTTGACCCTGGTGATTACAAGTTTATTACTTCAAAAATCATTCCTAACAACATCTTAATGGACGGCGTTGTAATCGATTTCCACACACAATAATCGATACTAGATATTATCATTTAATCGCATTTGACTGGCGCTTCACTAATCTTGTAGCGCTATGTGTAGCGAATGCACGCTAAAGTAATATATTTTTGTAACTATATTTAATATATTTTTGTAGGTATATGTGTATTCGAGAATATTAAAAGTTACGTTATTAAAAATTTAATGAAAGATAAACTTCTAATAAAGCATTAAAATTATAAAATCGAATTAAAAAAATTAATGTAAGTACATATTTTATATGCTTTATGGATACACGGTGTTGTATATAGAATGTGCGAATATTTATTTCTATTTAAACTGAAAGTGACATTTATACTGAAAAACAAGTAGGTAATTATTTTAATAAAATTAATTTTAAGCTAATCAAAAACAAAACGAAACAAAAGTTAAAACAATAAAGCTTCGTAAGTGTTCCAACATTCATCATTAGTACCAATTTAAAAAATTACCATTCCATTATATAAAAGAACAAAACTAAACACAAAGCATCCACATACACAAAATACCCCAACCTTTTAAGACAATTTTTAAAGCAATAGTATCGCTAAACAAAATGGACGATCAGGTTAAAAACTGGCAAAACGCCGAGCGCATTAGGATTAACCCCTCGTGCGTCTTACACATGAAGTAATTACGTTTTCTATCGAAGTGGGCCTTAAAAAACAGGAATCAATGTTTCTGGGAACAATTATGTGCGTGTGTCGTGGGCGGAACGGTGTGGTGCAAGCCATAAGAGGGCGCGATTTGTCTAAATTATAGTTTTATCGATTTCTGTTTAGTTAACATATAATTATGACGATACTTTACATTGTGTGTAATGAAAAGTTCATGAAAATTTTTAAAAGTCGTGATTCAAATAGTCTTCAATATGTTTTTTTATTAATAAAAAAGATTTTATTTAGTCTTCGTGTACCGGTGATCTCAGAAACAGGTCTAACATTTTTTCTGCAAATTAGTATGTATCTCCAAGGGCAATGAATTTTGTGTTTTCGGTTTCTTTAAAAAGAGCTCGTTCGTACAGGTACCACTTAAAGATAGGTATATTTTTCTACTAAATCAATTCTATGATCGTTTGGCTTTGATGAACTTATACAGCAAATTTTAATTAGAATAATTACATGCTATAAATGTAATTGAAGCGATTAATGAAAGCCTTTGTCTGTGAAATACACTCTAACCTAACTTTGCACGTATGAATAAATAAGGTATGTTGAACGCTATACGATGTCTTAGAACGTAAACTATGTGGAAGTGTTATAGGATCTAAATACTACGTATTAAAGTTATAATAAAATGATGACGAGCTTGAATTTAATGTCGTAGACTGTTGGCATAAAATTCAAAACGACGATCTTTTTATACATAAACAAGCATTCCGTTCTATATTATTGATTCCTTTATACTATCCTTTTTTGTGTATTTCTATATGGCAGAAATAATATTTCTACCAAATCGCAAGTCTCCAGGAGTTACAATTCCAAATATATCATGTTGAGTCACTACGTTCTGGTCCTTCTCTTTTGTAATTATAAATGATAGATATACACAAAATTCTACGTTTTTAAGGTTTTTTATATGTATAAGAAAGTTCACGACAGTTGCCCTGTGGTGTAACATTTTCATATGTAAAATTACACAAGCGTAACATTTTGATTTAATATTAAAGGATTTCGTTAATGGAGAACTGTTACTGGTAGATGTCACTGCCACGAAGTCATCATCATCTTAGTATTTAATATCGGCATGAAGATGGAACGTCAATTCAGTATCGTAATTAATACCTTACAACTTGTTACGGCGCATGTATGTAAAGTTTATGAAGTAATAACAGTGTATGATTGAGAAACGTTAGAAATTGTTCCAGTAAATTATATGACGTGAATTTCATATTATCATTACGTATTCGTGGAATTAATATTGAAACGCTTTTTTCTAGCTGTGACCTTTACTCATTGTACGTGTGTATTTGATTATTTATTTTTGTACTCTGTTAGTTTCGACAACAGAGTTTAAGTTTAGGATTTCAGGTCTCTCATCTATTGTATGAAATACTTCATGGTAAAATCCTTTGGGAGTGTGGACTGATCTGGTCAAAACCCCGTGCGAACTATAAGACTTGATCTCGGTTAGATTGCACCATAAAAATAAAATTATCACAGTAATTTTGAAAAAGTTTCATTTTTGTGTTGTTAAAAGTATTGTTGTAGCGATATGTAAAAATCAGGTAAAAATAAAAGGTATAAAAGGTAACTACATTAGCTTAGACATCGAGATAAGTTATCAAAGTTAACAATTTAAATTGTCAAAGTTAAAAACAGAATTTACTTCCTAACAAAAGGTTATTGTTTTAACACATGTAAGAGTACGTCTTCCACGTTTTCTTGCTTCGTTACCTAAGCTCGCGTCTCCAAATGAAGCATGAAGATTCATTCATACGAGTGCTTTGTTACTGGAACTGCTGTGCCATAACAGCCTCTATAGCTATAGTTATAGAGGTGACAGGTATATTTGTGTCTCTGCTCCAACAGAATGCGAGTCACGTACTAATCTACCACAGTTTGCTCGTTGTCGGTACTCGGTCTGAATAACCAAATATGAAGCATTCCTGACGCAGAACGATGCATGGTAGCTGTTAAAAATTAAAGAGTTGATTGGCTTGTAGATATGTTTTCAAAGACAAATGCAATCGAATTCTGCCAATAAAGATTTTGCCAGACAATCACGCGAACAACTTCAAGTGTTCAATATTTCCTTGGGTTTTATTATTATTATGTTTTTGTTTATTACCAGTATAATATTATACTGAGTTTATTTCAGAACCACTGAACCATTGTCGTAATTAAAAATTTAAAGCGTTTAATGACCTATTTTAATAGGAGCTTGATGAAAGATAAAGGTTTCTTTGCGAGCTAACCGACATACAAGCGGGCGAAATCGCAGACAAAATTACACAGTAAATATTTTAGCAAATGTCCTAAAAAGCCAAAGTCAGTTCCCATATTAATATAACACAACACACCGGAAACAGTAAACACTATCACGTCAACAATTAACCAAGATCACCAAGCAACTTTAATTGTTAATCAAAAACTTTTACCAGTCCAGAATACAGCCTTAGAAGTTCAGTCTAATATCCTGTCAGACCTGTGCAAACTGCCTTCCAATGTCCTTGAAATTAATTAAAACTACCCTCGAAGGGCGAACAATTTAGCAAAGCCATCGGCTGATCTTAAATCGCTTAGAAGGGTTATATCGAGTTATACGTCGCTTACTCGGTAATAATACATGGGGTGTCGATGGGGTGCTTAGTACAATAGTGTATGCACTCGCGGGTTTGTAATTGCTTTGATATCTTGGAGATAAATTATCGTTATGTGATAAGGTATATCGATTTTAAGCTGAGATGAAAGGATTTTGATGGTTAAAGACAGTGGGTAAAACCTTTTCTCGTTGTTAAAAAGAAGTAGTGTTTTAGAAATTTCTAGTAGCCTAGTTTTTTGAACATCTTATTTATCCTATCCATTTAGGTCACTACAAAATTTTATAAAAATGCGATTTTCTGGTAAATAAATAGAGATAGAAATTACGGAACATAGCTTTTTGGATTTATTTATGTGCTAATCAAAAGAAATTTTACGTAAGATTGATAAGAATACAAAATACAAATGGCGGATAACAATGGCGAATTGTCTGTAGTGAAATGTTACTTTGACAGCTGTTATTAATATTTGTCTTTCTTAATTTGCAAATTATTTCGTGAGAACAGAAAATGAAATCGATTTCTCTTATTAACTGCTATTTTATTTAAATTTTTCTATTTAGTGTACACAAAGGTGACCCAAAATCAAATAATAAAGTCATTTGTTTCAATGTTCACGGTCCTCCATCTTACTAACAACTCTTTACAAGCAAACCTTATAATTTTCTCTCTTATATTTAACATAGTTTTCATCTTACTTACAACAGCACTCGCCCTGTCACAGGCAAGTAGCTTTCCTCATTCAAACGCAGCACAGTCTATATGAACATAAGTTAGATATCGCTCCCGGAATAGCTGCAATCGATGCTGTTAACAGTCATTAGTAGATCAAGTTTCAATTTATTGTCCACTTCTATGTCTTTTATGTAAATACCACTTCAACAACGATATCGTTGGCGCAGTGGTCACTGCGACTAATATTGAGCTGAAATTTTGTAAACACTTTTATTACGGCGTTATGAAGTTGTGAAAAATCGACATTGATATTGTCCTCTGATTGAAATTCCTCATAAAATTTTCTACAAAAATGTTTCTCGCAGTTTTTCTGTAAAACTAACGATTTTCGGATTAAAGCGCTGAGGAAGCGACTATATTTGTCGTTATTGTACGACTTTATTACCACCAACACCCGATAATCTACTGAACAAAATAAAACAAAATATTTTGTACTTTTACAAAATGTTGTGGACGGCAAGTTTGGATGCAAAAAAATGTATTGAGGTGTTATAAAGTTTGTGGGCATTGCCGTGGCCAGTCATGCTAAAACGCAGATACGCCAAGTTTGGACCATTCAATTGTTGACTATACCTGGTATCGGAAGAGCACGCCGGCGTCTGTGAGCGCGCGGGCCAGCTGCAGCGCGTGCGGGTAGGGCGCGCTCATGTCGGCCATGCCGTGGATAAGGTACAGCGCGTGGCGCGGCACGTGGTGAGCGCGTTGCGATGCGTCCGCCTCCACGTAGCCCTTGTAGTTGATGGACGGCATGCCCAGGATGCGTTCCGTGAATGCCGCGTCTAGAATGTACAGACAGATATGTTAAAACTTAAGATGTAATTTTGGACACGTGTTTTGGTAAAAAAAGAAATAAACTTTCAAAATATAGTAGGTAGGTACGTCCATTTGTTACATTGTCAATGTTTAACCCATTAAACTTATTGTATCGAATTGATTATGTCTGATCCTCGGGATATATTGATAATATTGTTACTTTAATTTGATTAACCTATAAGGAACCCATCCGGGTTGGCCGCGTGGACACTGATATAAACTGAACATTGCAACTTTGAATTTGGGATGGCACTTCAAGTTTTAAAGTTTCTTTTAATTCTCATGGTTGGTGGTAAAAGAAGTGTCCACATTCTTTTTTCCACCTAGAAATTTTTTTGACATCTACATGTACAACACTGTATAGCGTTGGGCATTTAATTGCACACTACTGCCTGTTAAATTATAAGTAGTTATTATTGGCAAAATTAATATTAATTTTATTTTATGTTTAAGTATCTGCTTAGTAGCAATTACATTAAAAAATAAAATATAACCACATTTTATTACGTTAGTATACCTACAAATTACTTTTGGAGAAGATCTCATTATTTCGTACAATTGCCAAACGCTTGGAAATCAACCACAAGGACAAAGAGAGACTATTTAAATTAACACTAAAAGACTAAAACGCTAAAAATATCTAGGCCTAACAAAATCTACCGTGTAATACGTCAATGAGAGAATTACCTCGGTCAATTAATACTGAAATTCTTATAAGAGCCAGTAAAAAGCAATCTTATATTGTTTATTAATCCACCAAGCCATTTTAAACCTTATATTCAGTAAATAAGGTTTATATTTCTTCGTCTATTAGTCGTCAGTATTGGTCGATATCAAAACTCCAGTCCTATTTGTGGGGCTTCTCTTCCGTTGACTGATTCCGTAGAAGTGCAACTTGCTGGCGTGCGTGGTTCATCAACTTATAATCATAGGGTCAACAGGCAATGAGGAAGACCGACTGTGATATATTTTGACGTTTAAAAATAGTATACAATTCATTTATTGTACCTCTGACCCCTTGTAATATGAGTCACACGAGGGTTGTATCTGTATAACTTTTAATGGAAAATTTTGAAAATAAAAGGGATTTTTTATGAGAGTAGCGATCAAACCGGCGAGTCACTTGATCTTGTGATTACTTTCGCCCGTGGACATTTGCTGCATTCGAATAGCCAGGCTAAAAAGGAATAAGAGAAGAAGAGAGTTTGGAAAAAAGGCAGGGACTGAGGGGTGGGGGGGTTGTGTGGTGCTTAGACTTCTTTTGTGAGAGTGTGGTTCTGTTTAGTAAATTATAGCTAGGCTCTACCACAAAATAGAGTAATTAAAAATAAAAATAGAGATCGGATTTACCCATAGGCCCGTTATGCCTGGCCTAGGGCGCCAAATTTTTAAGGGCGCCAAAATTAGCTTTTCTGGTGTGGCAAAGAACAGGTGAGGCGGACGACCTGATTTTTTTTTAGCAAAAATATTTCACATAGAAGATGGCTAAGCTAGGGGCGCCATATGAATTAGGGCCTAGGGCGCCACTTGTGTTAAATCTCATGTGGTTTGATAGGTACCTACTATGCAGTGGCGCTGCATAGTAGGTACCTATCAAACCATATGAGTAAGCCCAAAATTATTTTCTGTACCTAACTAAAAGACTTGATTATAAGGTATTCGTTGTATACCTTTACAGAAATTATATTAAAAGTGCTGTTTTTTAATTAACTGCCATGTGCTATTAAGTAGATACTAGGTAGGTATATGATGTTGAGGTAAAACGACGGTACAAGTACACACGGTACAATCATCACACGTTAGATACGTACTCATCAAATCAACTTCATTCTCAAGGCAGTCAGCAAATCAGTACCAAAGCGTGTTCGAGTAGCTTATGGTTATGTACATCATAAAATAATATATCATTCAATTCCCCCTACTTATGAACAAAAAGAACCTAGATTGTTCTACGAAAGTCATGGAGTTCTCAAGTCGGCTCCTTTTTAGGGTTCCGTAGTGAAAACGGAACCCTTATAGTTTCGCCATGTTCGTCTGTCTGTCCGTCTGTCTGTCTGTCTGTCTGTCTGTCGGTGCTGAAAAAGGCAAAAAGAGAAATTATTTTAATAAATCATAGATAAAATATACAAAAACACATTGCTAATAATATGCTATTCTTATGTTTTAGACGAGTAACTTATATTAATTAATAATTAAGTGATTTATTTACTTATTTAAGTACATAACTTGTTTATTAATTACTTTTATTTTAAAAGCAGTCATCAAAACTATATAAATTTCAGACACTGACAGGTGGACAGTTTATCCGAAAATCTTTTTCGGATAATTCGTCTAACGTATTTCTTTAAATTATATCAATTATATTCCGTGCTTTTTATAGCTACAACTATAATAACATAAATAATACAAAAAGCAACGCAATAAACGTCGCGAGAATATTTTACAGCGGGTTTTACGAGTTGACTTATTAGAAGCATTCATCTGCAGGATATTAGCGATAGCGCGGGTAAGCTGCGATCGGTCATCGTCATAAGTCGTTTTACATATCCGTTTTACTGCGTATAATTACAGCGGGCTAGCGGGCGACAAAGATGTAATTAAAGTAACGGAGAACATCGTTAACGTTTAACCGCAGCTCTGGTCGATAAAGCATAAGTCATACCGCCGCAGGAGATGTATGTAATCGATTTTTGGTTATGATGCAGTTATGATGCCGTTAACTTTGTGGCTTACTGGAAATATTTTTTATGGCCATCGGTGTCGTATGAACAAAATTATTTGTAGAGGTAGAAAGAAAGAAAGAAACATGTATTTATTCAATCAGGCTGCTGGAGTTCTTTTGAATCGTCAATTTACATGTCTTTTTTTTATCTACCGCTGATTCGGAATGTAGATTCTAGCCGAGAAGATGTTTGGGAACTTTATTTCATTGTTTAAAGTTGTTTGTTCTTACATGATTTTGATTCAATTAATAAATAAATGTTGATTGATAGCAATATATGACATTAAAGTTACAATTAATAATGAATTTTGATTTAAATGATGGAAAGTCTATAATGAATTGTGCAGTGGTTAGCAGTCGCGCCTGCGCATTGCACGCGGAGGATCTAGCGAGTAGCGCGCACTCTCTGAAAGCTCGTCCACCTAACGGTCGTCAGGAATGTCGTTTGCGTCCACTTTTCTGACTTTAAATGTATAATATTTTTTCCAATCTCACGATTAGCATCAATCATTCAATCAAAACGATTACAACACAACGGTATTTGACAGAATTTTAAAAGAATTCTCTATTTTGATTTTTTTTATATTTTAATATATGCTAATTTAGGCAACGTGTTATTTAACAGAGCTCGTAAATAAACCAGATACGATATCAAAACAATTAACGGATAAATGACATAAATAAAAATGACGATAGACCGTGCCCCTTCCCATGTCATTAAAGAAAAAGATTTTATCACATGTAAATAAGCGGTTAAAAATGGCTTTACACGAACAAAAAACTACTTATGCAAAATCGTGCGCTTAGAAAAATGGTCGAAGCAATCGAAATGAGGAGGTAGCATGAATTTAAAATTTGCACTACATTAATATGGATTGTTGTTTCAATGAATGAATGTCGTCGTGGTCGCCATGCGTGATGAAGTTCACACGGGTAGACCTAAACATTGTAGGCCGCATTTGAATATACTTCCTATGTAAAACATAAATTCAGTACGAATTCTTTGAAGTAACCGTGCTGCGGATACTAAATCTTTGCGGACTAAAATAGCATTATCTTATGGTATGCACGCGCGAACGTTACCAGCGCCCGAAGAAAACTACCCATTGCCCAGTCCAATTAGCTTTTATTGTCTATCAGAGAAACGTCTCGTGAATATTATACCAGCATTCCACAGCTATTTTTAGTTTAAATAATTCATTAATCTTATATGTTCGTGAATTTTATGTTAATTTTTTCGATGTTCCAAAAACGTGTGATTAAATAATAACATAACATGTATGCTTGTTGCATAATTTATCAACAGATCAACGAACTTTTGAAACTTGTTTTATTTTTTCAATTTAGCGATTGCAGTTTGTCAATGTTTTCTTTAGAATATATTAGCGTGTAGCGCCGGAGGTAACAGTAGTGTTGGCGACGACGGCAGGCTGCAGGTATCGCGCACGAACATCTCAAGAATAGCTAGACCTATTCTAGGTCACGAGACAATACAACGGTTCTACCTGTTCCCCTGCTGAATTTAATGTATTGTTATAATTAAATTATAATATTAACGTAAGAAACTTTCAAACATACGATTTTATAGATTGATGAATATGTATAGATATAATAATAGCTATTCAAATAATATCATATAAGACACCTACTATCTCATTTTGGAAAATGACTTATGGGTGCATCTTGCTCTACACTCTACACAACATATGCATATGTACGTGTTTTTGTATTATTTTAAGTTAGTTTGTGTTGTAAGTACAACAGCTCCTAGATAAGCTAGGAGTCTGTGTTCTTACGTGTACATTAAATACATATATAAAGAGGCGAGACTAACCTGCTGCCGTGCACGCGATGCACGCGGCCAGCGCGAGCAGCGCTGCCGCGGCGCGCTTCCGATCCATCTGCCGCCACCCGTCTGCAACAAACGAAATACAATATTAACTTACGAACAAATAAAATACATACTAAAATACACATCCGAAAGTCTAGCCATAAACATAACTTAACCCTTTAAACTATTATTAACATATTGTATAACAAAATAACTATCAACTTGCAGACGTTTGAATTTATATCACATTAATTTGACCGTAACTTAAGACCCCTTTTTTCCAAAAGGAATATCTATAATTTATACCAATACGACTGCTTTACGAGTCAATAGTTATAGGAAACATTTTATATTTTATTTATAAGAAAGTACGTTAGTATCGATAGTTCGATACATTCTAATCCCGTTATATTTATAGCTTTTTATTCAAATAGAATGGTCTTTAGTTATGAGGCTCTAAATTGAGATTATGGTTATTACATATCACAATTTAAAGTTTTACATTTAAAAACCAGCGTCGGTGCCGTCGAATCAATAAATTTGAAACCGAATATCGAATCGATCTTTCCGTGTATTTTGTAAATTTAAAATATATTATTCACAATATTTATAGGCCTATTAATTTGAATCAAGTTTATCCAAACTAAAAACAAATGTTTTAATGGATTTGAAAATTCAATTTAATATTTTATATATTACAATAGAATTAAGTATTCAAAGATTAAAATCATTGAACTCGAGTGCCTATACGGTAACAAAATCCACTCAGTAAGAACAAGAACGAATATTAAAAAAGTTCGTAGCGAATGTACGAAAGTAGCACAGTCCGCTGCGAAGTGAGCCTATTAAG
>DVWF01000100.1:0-10845 GCA_018234925.1 Junonia litoralis
GAAATGGCACTAATGTGAAAATATTTTTTCGAATAAAAGAAATCATAATCGGTTCTAAAAGACTTTTTATAAGGTAAGAAACTTTAAGAAAACATTCGCTGAATTAAGTCCTTCGTCCTCTTTTTGTCACCTGAAAAAGTGAAAAACTTTTTGTCAAGCGAATATTAAGAAACTTTTTCAAAAACAGTCAAGCGATTGTAACCTGGCTTTGTTTGCCAGTAGAGTGACAGGCAGTGTTCGCGTGATTGACGGCGCGCTCGCTACCCGACTGCGAGTGGCGCGAGACGTCTTCATTGCGCTAACTGTGATCATCAGTTACCGACTGCGGCGTGTACTGGCATTGTTGAGATAATCACTTTTGAAATACATTTGATTCATATTTTTAAAACATTTATTTATGTAATGTAAACATTTAATCTAAATTATTTAATGACATTAGAGTTTTGTAAGACCGTAACGCTCGACTGATTTTTTAAGCCCCTACTACTTATTGAGAAAAAATAATTGTTCCCACGTATTTTTTTTAATGTGATCAATTAATTTTATGTTTTTTAATATTTTTATCAATATCACAATTTCAATAGAATACGGTTAGTTTTCTGCCATTTATACGTTTTCATCAATTAATTTAAGTTTATTTTGAATTTGTTATATTATACGACACAAACCATACCTAAAAATTCGAACTCGAAAGAAATTTTCATTATCTGCTGCATTTCTTATACACAAGAACCTTGCTAGAAAAATGTTGACAGACTTAAAACTTCAAAACAAGATGTTCTTACATATTTCCGACTTATTTTTGCAGACTTCGAGAAAATTCTATTTTAATACACCTCACTAATAGAGCTAATGGCCAGAATCCACTCAGCAAGTCCAATTCTAGTGCATTTAGCACGAAATTACTTCCCGGCTTCTCACCCTTAATTAGCTCGGGGTAAAAAATACCCCGGAACTCCACAATGAAGATCATTAGCGCTGAAAAAACTTGAAATGCGACCAAATTTACATTTAATTCTATTAAAATAGTCATATATTTAATTTTTGAATTTTCGCTTTCTGACTTGTAAAGAACTATCCGTTGCTAATTAACGCGCTCAAATACCTAACCAATTATTATTATTAAAGGATCAATATTATTTTTATACTATCTTCGAATTTAAATAAAATTGTAATGAAAACAATACTGATTTCTATATTTTTAATTGCTAACAGTGGATATCTACCTATCTATTTGAAATGGTCTTTCCCACAAACACATAACTGTAAGCAAATAAACATTAGTAGGTACAGTTGATTGTTGATTTTCACTCTGTTATAACAACAACAAAATTTCCTTGAATTTGATGAGCGGCGCCTTATTCTCGTGTTCTCCATTATTATAACGATGAATTTACCTTTAATATAACTTATATCAAAGTCGATTATTTGCTTGACGATAGAAGAAGAAGATAAAAAGAAATATTGTCAAGTTTTCTACACGGTTTTACATAATTTTATTTTCTTGTCAACTATCGAAATATGTACCTATTTAGTAAATTATTTCGTACTCAGCTTTACCTAACAATAAGCCTGAAGATGAAACTAAAAAAATTCAGTATTATCTATACTATCAACACTGAATACGCATAAACATAATATGCGACATTTTTTTAAGTGAATAAAAGTAATTTAAAATTAATTGTTACAATTTAATTGAATATGGAAAGTTGAATAGTTTCAAAAGAAAAAATATATAAAATGTAATTCGAAAATACATATCAATGATATCATAAAGCGTATAATTCTACGGAATAATACAGTTTTATCAGGAATAAGACAGTCGTGACACCTGATTGTGTAAAACGAATCAAAACGTAAACGAGCGCGTATTGCATTATTTGTGTGCCTGCCACAATAAGTCTAATAAAGTTTTTTATATTTATAACCATTCCTATCACTAATATTGCAAATATGTACAAAAACTGTTTAAAAATTTTCATCTCAGTATCAGTAATGTGGTTTGTGGTATTATTCACTTTACACAAAGAATTTAAAACGAATCCAACGCTCACCGATCGACAGCTATTCGAAAAAGGTTTACAATCATTTATAAGGAAGAACAAAAACTCTACAATGCAATTAGACGGTAAGTAAGTGTAGGGCAGTTTCAGACTAGCGTTTTTTACGCGCGTTTATGCTTGTTTTTGGAAGCGCATGCAGCGCATGTAGCGCAGAGCTCAACTCTACGCTTAACTTGTCAACTTAAAAGAAACGCAAGAAAGGTAAAGGAACATCATTCCGAAGTATTACAAAAAAAAGGCTTAACTTACAAATTTATAAGTGTTTTCATTAAAAAAAGTTTAATAAATAAATTAAATATTTGTAGAATAAAATAAAATTATGAATTATATAGATTATGTCATTCTATTTTGGTAAGATTCATTTAATTAGGTTACATTAAGGTTTCTTCTTCAGAATCCATATTGATACTGATACAACACCTCTACCGGTTCGAGTGAACAGGCCAATAGATATGCCCATCCGATTTTTCGAAGCGCGTAATGTAGCGCGCGTGTAAGCGCGCATGCTAAACCGTACCTATAATAAGTACGCGCAGAAAAGTACGCTAATCTGAAACCGCTCTAAGCTGCTTTTTTACTTCACTTGTTTCACTTTGCAATTTCTTTTTACACTCTAATAGTTACTTTAAAACAACCTAGAAATAAAATGTTATGCTATTTTTACGTGCACGGAATTTTATTAACGTAAAATAAAATTATATTTTGAAGTTCACTCCTGCTTGCAAATTTGCGCGCGTGGGTTTCAATTTTCCAAGAATACTGTGTAATAAGACTGTAAAAATTAATGTTTTGTTCAATACAATGTTTTGAGATCATTGAACTTGTATTGCACCCTTTAAGGATTAAGTACATAACCGTTATTTATTTGTAAACAGTAAATATATGTACAATTATGAAATTCCACTCTCATTAAGATTTAAAGATGGTTGACTTTTACGGTGTTTCTATGCAAAAAATAAAGACCATTTCAGTACCTCAAAGTACAGGTAGATTGGTGCACTGATTTTTTACAGCTTTAATGATGGAAATTTATCCCGTATCTTACATTTTAAATACAAATTTATTTTTGGTATATTTACTAAGTAAAAAAGGAAACCATCCTTATTTTACCTTTGATGTTATTATTCCAGCTTGGCAACTTCTCGGCTCAAGTAATCCTCATACATCGTACGAAGATAAGTTATCAGCAATAAAGAATAAGGAGTTTCCGTTAGGTAAAGAGCTTGTTAGAACTTGTTCACAAACAACCTTAACGAGATAAAATATAAAAATATTACCATTAAAAGAATTTCTAAAGTTTCATGCTACGCCAATAACTCGGAATGCAGGTATCATTAGAGCAACGTTATAAGAGGAAAATATTCGAGTTTTCAGCTGTATATTTAGCTTAAAACGCAGCTGGGAATATATGTTTTTAAGCTCACGAGTAGCAAACGTACTGCTTGTTCAAATAATTAAAATTTTATCGCTGTAAATTCTAGGATTCATTTTGCAAAATGTGTACGTACGAAAAAAATATGTTCACTTTATGGATACTTAAAAAATTCTGACAACGTATAAGTATATTATTATTATATACAGCTTTACTTACATTTAACGGTACAAAAACTTAGAAAAATATTATATTTTCAGTCTGTGCATTTATTTTGCGGCAGTTTTTAAATTAATGAACATTTATTCGTTTATTCCGCTTTATATTTTCAATTTTATAAAAACTGATATAACGTCATTTATCATTTTCCAAAATAAGCAACAGTTGCAGATAAAATTGATTTTAATTGACCTAATTAACTCACAATAGAGTCGTGCTTTAATATGAAAATGAATGAAATTTTAGGTGCATTTGGGAAGGCTGTTCGTGTCAAAGACAATATTAAAGGAACACTACGAATGCTGATAGAGAAAGGCTGGCAAGATAATGCCTTTAATCAATTCGTTAGTGATCTGATACCCGTTGACCGCTCTTTGCCGGATTTTAGAACCGAATGGTACGATCTCTTTCTAATATCTATAGCCTTCCAAATGTTACGATAAGATCCTTAGACCAAGATTCTTTAGATATGGTATGTATGGTTGAAATTAAGCTAATTAAAATAGTGTATTATCTTCGTCTCTACTAATTTGTAAAACTTATGTAATTTGTAAAAAGTTGAAAATTTGTTTAAAATGCTATGTTTAGGAACTACAGGTCCAATTACAAAAAGAAAATTATATTAAGGACTCCTCACTCACAACATGAATCACGGAAGTAGTAATCAACTTTATAATTAGTTATCAATTTAGCAAGTACCAAAATGTAACGTGTGTGTAACCATGAAATATCTAATTTTGAAAACAACGATTAATGAGTAACATAGCTAGTCAATTATTATATCAGGAATGATTGAACTTGCGGCTTGTCTTTTTTACCGTATTGATCAATCCTAATCATCTCATTTCTTTCAATCTTGAAAGCGGAGAAAATGAGAAATCGCGGTGCCCTTTTTTCTTATATTCACATTCTTTGCAATTTAGAAAGCATCTTATTAGATTATAGAACAGCGTTCTGTAATATAAATTTTATTGACTTCAAAAGGAAGATTATATTCAATTCCAAGCCATGACGGTGTATTAAATGCTATTTAAGTTGATCGCAGAATTTGAATACTGAATGATTTTAGGTGCCTTAAAAGGAACTATTCAACTAGTTTACCCGAAGTATCTATAGTAATTTGTTTTCATAATGAAGCTTGGTCGACTCTCTTGCGTACTATTCATTCTGTAATAAATCGATCGCCTCAACATCTATTGAAGAAAATAGTATTGGTTGATGATTATTCAACGATGGGTTAGTCAAGTTTAAGTAATTATTTGCTATTATTTTTTCTATGAAGTAAAGCTGAGAAAATCAAATGATTTCAGATCATCTTAAAATTCAATTAGAGGAATATATTAAGAATTTAACTCTGATCAATTTAATACGTACGAAACAACGTGAAGGACTTATTAGAGCACGAATAATTGGTGTGAAGGAAGTCACAACACCTGTCCTCGTATTCCTTGACAGCCATTGTGAATGCACTGAAGGTACACTAACAACTAAGTATATCAATTTCTTTAATATATTTTAAAACAAACAAATATACAAAAGTTTGTATGAGTTTTTAGATGAGTGTTTACACTTCACCAAGAAACTACTAAAACGATTTTTATGAAACATTACATTAATGTAGCTCCTACATAAATTTTTGCTATGAACTATTTTTCTATTCATACCACGCGGGACACTAGTGAATGCTAGTAATCAAATAATTTTTCCATTCTCAGTCTCAAAATACTCCAATTTATTAAATTGGATATAATCAATAACAAAAATATCTTACAAATCAATTTTATTCTTCCCTCTCCGGTTAAAAGGTTAAAGTGATTAATAAAGCTGGGCGGAGTAAATCCATTAAATAACTAGATAAGTTGATTTTTCACAGAAGCTTAAAAGAAGGATCAATTGAAATTTTAATTTACCTCAAACTATCAATGACTATGAAATTGAATTGGAATTAAAGAACCATTAAATTAAGGCTGCTTTTCAGGGTGGTTAGAACCATTATTAGAACGTGTCGCCGACAATCCTAAAACTGTAGTCAGTCCAGTCATAGACCATATTGATACATCTACGTTCGAATACATATCACAGGACACTAATGATCTTCCAATAGGTGGCTTTAATTGGAACCTCAAATTTGTCTGGAGACCTATACCGCATGAAATACGAGCACAGAGACAAAATATTGCATCTCCAATCAACACCCCAACTATAGCTGGGGGCCTTTTCGCTATAAATAAGAAATTCTTCAAAGACATAGGATATTATGATGAGGAGTTCGATATATGGGGCGGGGAAAACTTGGAGCTATCTTTCAAAGTGTGGATGTGCGGCGGATCTTTGGAGATCGTCCCCTGTTCTCATGTGGGACACATTTTCCGAAACAGGTTTCCTTATTACGCTACTAAGGGATCCTTTAAAAGGAATTCGGTGCGATTGGCTGAGGTAATACTCGTAGTTTGAGGTTTTTTGTTTATTTTACCTTACTTTCAACGTAACCATTACTAACCTTTAAACATGCAAAGTTTCTGTATATGTTACGCTATTTTCTTAATATATGTAATCAAATTTCGTATGTGGTATACTCGCTGCTTTGTAGTATTCTATTTACTTATTGATATGGTTACTATTTAAAATAGTTACGCGTCTCCAAAACTGTTATTCCAATATTAACCATTATTTGTTACAGGTATGGCTTGATGAATATGCCAAGTTTTACTATCAGAGAATTGGGTTTTTGAAAGGCGATTACGGAGATGTTTCTAAAAGAAAGGAATTGCGAGAAAATTTGAAATGTAAATCCTTCGATTGGTACTTGAGCAATGTGTATCCAGAAATGAAATTATCTCAGGAAAATGCTGCTTCGGGTCAGGTATTATTTTATATTTTGTCAAAATTTGATTATAATAATTACCGTTTAATTTTATTGGAACCATTATATTGAATTGATCATACTACATATATGTACATACCTATATGATATATGAAAAAACACATCAATAGATATAGTTATCTCATAAGCAACCATTATCAGATTCACATAGCGTTTTTGCTGTTAACAAACATATTTGTAACAAAAATGATAGTAGAATATTGAAAACGCAACTAAAGAGCTAAATGAATTTGATAGAATTATATCAAAAGTTGCGACATAATATGTACATATCTCTTGAGTATTGCGCTCAGGTTGCTCTGCCAGCTTTGACCAAGTGCATGACGCGACGGAACTTTAATTCAATATCTCAATTTGAAGTGTTGGGTAACTATTGCGTCATAACTTTGATATGTTTCGAATTTTTTTAATTATTGTTGATCTTTTTAAGTTTTGATTAATTGCATCACAATACATTCTATTGGTGCAGACGAAGAGCATCCGTTGATCCGTTAAGCAAGAGGGATTAGTTAGGGAACTACATATGATAATTGCATAAAAAGCAAAATATTTTTATTAAAGTATCTGCTAACCAAGAACTTCTTTTATATTATTATTTTTGTCTGTGTGGTGTTTTCCCTCACGGTTAGATTCCATAGTTTTATATGGTCCTTGGAGCCGGATGAGGCCCATAACGATCTTTAAATTTTTAAGTTTGAATTATAAAGTCAATATCTTCCTATAACGTGAACATATGACGTGGATACCTACGAAGTTAACATTAGTAGCCTAGTGCTATAATAGTTGTGGCATCAAAATTTTTCCAACATGCGTTATTTTGTGCTATTGCAGATTCTCAGTACTGGCAACTATGCAGTTTGTCTTGATGCTACAGTGTCATCACAAAACTCACTCGGTTCTATAAGCCTTTTACCTTGTCATCATCAAGGCGGCAACCAAGTAGGTATTAAAATACGTTATGGTGAATTATGAGTGAATGTGAACAACTCATAGCTGTACATACAAGTAATATAATGGCTTTGAAAAACTACTTCTAGCTAAATGAGATTAGATTGGTTTTGTGACGTGCTGTTTGTTTTTGTGTCTAGATAGATAACAAATTATCACTTGCTGCTTATTTATAATTCCTTCAATCAAAAAATATGTAGAGACAATATAATATTATTCATAGTACGGTTTACTTATAAATAAATTAATATTTTTTTTAGTTTTGGCTTTACACAAAGGATGGTAAAATTCGGTTCGATCATCTGTGCTTGGGTTACATTCTCAATATTGTAACTCTGTTTACTTGTCGAGAAGATGCCGTTACACAAATCTGGTTGTATAACACTACGGTGGGTTTATCCATAACATATTTTGTTTAGCTTATTTCTATGATTTGTTCAATATGTACTTTGTGAGTACTTGTAACTATGTACTACCTGTAGTAAATGTACCTTTTTAGTAGACGGCTGGTCCACCGATGATTTTCTAACCGTATTGTAATTTCTAGTAGGTATTTGTTGAAAATTTAAATTGTGATCGTCAGAACCTTTTTAAGGTCGCCTAGTAAGTAGTAGTACCAAAATTTTCTAATAGTCTTAAAGTGTCCAAGTTTAACTGGCTAAATTACCTACTGTCATTGTAACAAAACTATCAATGTTTCAGACGAAATACATTCGCCACATGCACACTCAAGACTGTCTGAAAGTGGCTCGGCATAAATCAGGCCTGCAAGTCATACTGGAAAGATGTGTGGGCGACAACTCGCAGAAGTGGAAAATGGAAAATTTTGATGTCTCAAAATTGTCCCCAGAGTTACAAAAACTATGTTAGATATTTGCAATATTAAGGAAAATACTGTAAAACTTATGGTTATTTAATGAGCATAAAAAAGAGAATTAAAATATTAAGTAGAACATTATTTTTGTACTCGTCTATAAAATTTGCGTAAATTTCAAAAGTTTTGAGATGTTATTATCTCCTTGATTTCGTCATTGTTAAGATTCCGTACATGAAGGCTGTAAAACGAAATGTATAACATTGTCCGTACTCTCCGTCTGTCTGTCTATCTGTTCGACTAATTTCATTTAAAAATATCATGAACTGAATAAATAAATTGCCCTTCATGAAACTTTTATTTTTGAAAAACGTACTTTTGTAACAGAAAACACGGACAAAAATAATTGTTTACATACTCAAAATTCACGTTAACGAAGTGTACATATAACAAAGGAAAAAAACACAGAAAGTAACATTAAATATTTACCTTAAAAGTAAAAAGTTTGTCATGAAAATGAAGTAAAAATCGGGCTTTTTCATGTTTTACCGCATGAAGGGGAAAGGATATTTTTGTTCTCAAAAATGTTTTTGTGGCTGTTTGCATATTCGAGACTTTTCTGGTTTTAACTTTGTTAATATTAAAATCTAAACAAACCATTTTTATTTTTGACCAAATCGTGAAGGTATGGGGTAACGGTCCTTTCAATTTTTAGCTCGACATACACATTAAGATATAGGTACGCAAAAATATTTTCACGCTGCTATGGTTATTTTAAAATTGTAAGTATTAGTATAAACAAGAATTCAGAAAGTTCAATATGTTTGCTTCTAAGTAAGGGAAACCGTAACCGATACTATGCTCATTAAATAACCGTAACCGATTTTGATTTTGTAGGTAGTCAATACAATTTGTATTATTATAAATTGTAGCGAGCCTGGAATGAAAAACAATAATAATACCTTTCTATCGTTTTTGGAATATACAAGTAGCTGTATACAGTAAGAAATACAAACCATATTTCATTTATTATTTTTTGCTTGTATAGACAGATTTTTATAAACTGAAAAAAGACTCTACAAGAACTAAGAATTTCCATATTCGGAGGCCACGAACGAATTCGTTTACTGAAACATACTTTTTTGATCCTGAATAAAGGAAAACAGGTAAAGAAGGTGCCGGAAGAAATTCTGACACATGTATATCCACCAATCTGCAGTGGAGCAGCGTGGTGGATTAAGCTCCATACCTTCTTCTTAATAGGAGAAGAGGCCTATGCCCAGCAGTGGAATATGTACAGGCTATGTTACGTTTATATATTTATGTTATATTTTGTACACGCTACATCATAGAACACAAATATAAGAGATATTGGCCTGAAACAGATGCTATAGTATGACATCGTATCAAATTTACGGAAAATTGTGACTTGATCTTAGGTGCATGATGCTATTGTAATATCATCTTACCGTCATAATTGACTTGTAATTTATGTAATTTTTTGATTAATTACTATACACAATTGTGACATTGATATGACTTCACGTATATGATAGGGAGAGGACATAATATTTACGTAAAGTTAAGGACAACAGTATGATGTCATACAAACGTCAAAAGAAGATAAGTCAAATTGATAGGAAATGTATGAAGCTTGACTGGTCTCCTTTATGTCAGGACTATGTCGTATTGACGTCATTATTTATGACATCATATCAAATTCATGAGTATAGTCATTTTAATGTCATATCTATATAAAAAATCTATAATCTCTATAAGACCTATGTATGATGTTATGATCAGCAAAAAGAGAACGAAACAGTTTTTTTAGAAAGAACAATGTGTAAAGCATTTAGAAAACGGTGTAGCATTGAAATTATGGAGTCTGATAAAAGGTTTTCTCAGTGTCTATCACGTCTTTATCTTGTTTTAGATTAGAATTTTAGGTTGTTGTTCTAAGTGTGGTTTAAAAACATAGACAAGAATATTTCTATTACATGTTACAAGGTACGAAATGTTGTGAGTTTAATAAATATTTTATTTACCTTTCCGTCGTATTTTTATTCATTTAAAGAGTTTAATTATCATAAACAAATTCTAGTCCAAGGAAGTGTGTAACGTATTGCAAAATTCATTGGAAAATGTTTAATTTTAGATGTCGAATTTTCATTTATATTGTCGCAACGAGGCAGAGAGCTGATCAAATGTGGTGACTATACGTATTGTAAGAAGGCAGTCAAGAATTCGAAGACGAGGTGGGTCTGCTCCACTCACAACAACAAAGGCTGCAGTGCGCTCATTCACACTATTGATAACGAAATCGTCAAATTTAACTATGAACATAATCATTTACCATATACACATAGATAGTTTTCAAACTTATGTCAACACGAAATTGAATTCCTATACTTTCATTTAATGGCCATACATATAGTAGAATGGTGTTACACAAACCTTTTTCTATATAAAGTGTACACCTTACACTCGGTGTCGAATGTCTCTACCTAGTCTTGCCATAAATATTGTAATAAAGAAAAAAGAAAAT
>DVWF01000101.1:0-10807 GCA_018234925.1 Junonia litoralis
AAAATAGGAACAAAACTTGAGGAATTTTATTTTTATAGAACTTCCAGAAATAAATCGGCTATGGCTTTTAAAAAAAATATTCTTACAATATTGTACGCGTATTTTTTGACCACTAGTTTGTAACAACAATAGTCCTCAAATGTATTGATTTATATAGCAGTAATTCAGGACGTCAATAAACAAGTCTAGTACTGCAACTAACTTTTACTTTATTGAACACTAAAAGATTACAGAAACAAGCTTTTCCCTCAGCTATGCCGTAGAAAGTGACCATTCAATCTATAATTCTATAAGATGAAATATTACGATTAATTTGGGATCAAGTTAGTATTTCTAGCTCATATAATAGAGAATAGACATAAATACTTGTGTGATTTTTGTAGTGATCTATAGTTAAAATTGGTTATATTACAAATATGCAATTCTAGATATCAAACGTCCCAAAAATACCATTTTTTAGATTTACATTTGACGACCTTAGTCAGTTCGAATACGTAACATCATCTAGTAATTCTCAGCGTAGTTAAAACATATACCTAAACTACATAACAAATTAATTATTATTTCTTAAGAAAGTATTACCCAAATCATAATGCAGATTTAATAAAATATTCATCAATTTACAATTCTAGTTTCTGTTTAGTCTCACAAGTGATCGGATAACTTTATGCCCATATTCATTACTCATTGGCTTTTTATCTGCCCACACGTGCGGTCTGAGGGGTCTTTGTAAGCTCCGTGACTCAGGCTCCGGATTCGAGGTCAAAGGGTCCAATACATACGCTGATTAGAACTTTCTAGTTGCAACAAACGTGCGAGATGATTATTTCACCGTTACCTTCATTACATTCAGCTATTTTAATTATTATAACTTCGTCAATAATTTAATTTTACAGGCATAAAAAAATGCAATTTTATTACATTTTAAGTGGCACCCCAAAAGGAGGTTAATCGATTCGGCTTGTATATTTTTTTTCGCACGTATTCAGTAAGCTATCTCTTAGTTTGCTAAAAAATACATTCAACGGGTAATAGATTTTTCTAAATAAAAGAAACGCAGGAACGTGCCTCGGCATCGACCTTTAAATCCAATTCTATTTTTACTAGTAACAATTTCTTCAAGACGAAGTCACGTTACGAGCGTAGTCATTTATTTAGTTACTTTTAGAACAATTTTATTGAAAATTTAGGACAACGTATCGAAACGATTAAGGCAGAAGAGTTTGATGCTCTAAGAGAGCTATTTACGTCTCCATTTTTGTTTAACGTAATGTAATTTATGTAGGTACATAAACCAGCTAATATGATGACTATTTATAATTTACTGCTGAAGTATGTTTTCTCTATTCTCGACGTTATGGTCTAATGGTCACGATGCATAAACACATAAACAATACACGTCTAAACGACATCTAAGTGGGCAAGTTGTAGGTTATAACGTAGTTTTACCTACATGCTAATACGTGTTCTATTATAATGCGAGTAAAACATGTTTGTTTGAAACGTGCCCGTTGTTTTCATTTGCATGCTACACAGCATCTCGGAGGATAACTAGTTTGTTAGATGTTTGGAGACGAATCCCAAGAACATGCGTCATATCCTCATATCATAGTTTAGGAAACAATATTAGTGAATTCTACATAGGATTTAATATTACACTCAGTTAGCCTGAAAAACGTTGGTTATATTATTCATATACCTAACCAATCTACTTCATTTCTTATAAGATTAGTACCTAATACCAAGTGTTGGCAAAAACTGGATCGTACAGAAGACCAACCGACCAGAAACAAAAATATAGGAAAAACTTATTAAATAAACAAACAATAGAATAATCCACTTTTAAGTTCTACCCTAAAATATTATATAAGGGTTCAATTTAATTAGAAGCTTTCCCTAATAGATTGTAACACATGATGGTGTCTTCACAGCCAATGACTGGACAGAAAAGAAACCAGGTGGAGCGATGGCGCGTAACGCACCGACATAGAACATGACGTACAAACGCGTACACTGTATTTACGATTAGAAACCGTAGGCGATTCAATTGACAACGGTCACGGTTGAGCCATGAAAATCTGATGCGTCCTTTCTCATATTTGCATGCTAGCTTTACGGCCGATTGATTTGTGATGTAATTTGTATTATAATCAGTCACACAATTACTCTGAATACGCTATTTATGTTATCATTCATTGCCAAGATGTCCGACACATCCAATTATCTGACTTTGAATGAATCATTTGTAACTTTATTGGTATTTATGTTTATTGAATAAATTTTCTCGCTAAAGCAGAATTTTCTAGTATTAGATATATTCAATATAATTTTTATTGTATACTTGGGCTAATGTAACTAGTATTTTAATCATATATTTTGGAGAGTAAACGTACATTAAAAGCTTGATGCACCAACATAATATTAAGTGTACCATATCATACTTCCCGCCCGTATCTTATCAGGGATTTAGATGAGTGTCACCCATTGTTGTGGTAGTAGCTGACGTTATTTTTTAGATCCCCCAATTTTATTTATTAAAACATTAACAACTTGAGTAAATTTAAATTATGGTGCTACTTAAGCACCCATTGGCATTCTTCAAGAAAAAGTTACGGAACAGCGCTGTCAAAACTTACATAACATGTATTACTTTTAGAACTAACGTTCTGTAACTAATATAGCAATTAAATAATATCATTGAGTAATTAAGATGCTTTTCATTCTCGACGTTAAAGTTTTCGAGATCATTCTCTTCCGTAGCAGGCGAACGGAAAAGTAATATACAAATAGGCTTTAGAAAATCTATAATATAAGCTGTTCGCGTCATTAGTAAGAATAAACTAGTTGTACGTCGTGCCGTAACAATACAAGGAAGTAACGGTGCGCGACGCGTCGCCGCGGAGACCGGCTGAAAACAAAATAAATTGCAACGCCGAATAACAGCATGGCATCCGAACACGATAGGATAAGACAGCACAGAACCAACCAGCCGTGGCAAAACAAACATTCAAGTCAACGACATCGTACACATTACCCGAACATATAGGCACTTTCAGTTTCATGAAAATGAAAGTAGCACATATGCCTCCTGTATGTTGCAAGGCGAACCATTTTTGTCGATGCGGCAGAAAAAGTTGATGTTTCGTCACAGTACCATGCGCAGACGCATCTAACGGTCTGCCCTATTTGTTGACCGTATTTACATTTTCGAAAATATTTACTCTACGTTTGTATTACACTGACAAAATATTACATATTTGAAATTATTAATATTTATGGAATTCATTATGGGCGTAAATAAAGGCGTGATCTAAGATATTTTTTTTTCAAGCAGAAAAGTAAGTTAGATGAATATTTTCCTGTAGAAACGGGAAAAGATAGAAGAGAGATCTTAACATCATCTAAAAGTGCAATGACCCACGTCGGGAAAAGTAACCAACACTTGACCACGGTCCAACTTTACAGACCGTGAAAGTGTGGTCTCTAATTACGCGAACCCGTCTTTCCTTTCCAGGTGCTTGAATATCTTTGAAATTTCATCTACAGATTGCTATATTACTACCTGTCTGTATTTTAATACATATAAATGTTAAAGCAAATAGTATCGAGCCAATGGAATGGAACAATTCAATTGTTCTTGTTGATGACTCTCCACAAGTGTTAAAAGTTTCGGAACACATTTAAGCTAACTTTATACAAAACGATAAACAACAATTTAACGGACGACATAAACCGAAAGTGCGAATACAACGAGCTGTATGTGATATAATAATAATAAATGAAGATCTCGCATGTTTTAATAGAACACAACTGTCTGCGCGGCGCGTTGAGTTTGATAAATGGACTCGTTCAGTTTTACTCGACGCTCCTGAAAGAAGTATCGCGTGACGATTCGTTTCGGTCAAAGTGAAATTTGATATCGTCCGCATTGCTGCGAACACTTCCTCGCGTTTCGGGCACGGCGATAGATTTACGATTGCTAGTTACTCTCGCTGTTGCATTCGTATCTAAAATTAGATCACCTGATATCTTTTGTTTCATGAGGATGTCAGCGATAATAAGGATGGGTTGGTGAGGTTTAACTTTTCTTTACAAACCTATACCAAATAATAGAGATAATGTATCTAGGGAATGAAGGCGCGTTGTTGGGTAAACGCTCCGGAAGTTGAAAGGCGTGGACAATTGCATAATCAGATTCTATCCGGTGTACGCTTTTTGTTGCTTCACTGTCTGATGATATGCATTCATATTCATGTATACTTAGATGTATACTTATATACACATGAGAAGCAGATGATCGGTTTAAACTATTTTGGGAATATGAATAGCCATATTATAAAAATATCACACTTAGTTTTCTGACTAAGTTGGCAACAGCTGCAGTAGTTGACCTTAAATGTTTACTTTATTATTCCCGCTCATATATTAAGTTGTGATGATCTCAGCTTAAAGTATAGTCATGCGTGTGATGACAATGACATCACGACCTTGCCTCACGATATTTACGTACATGGAATAGTTAAAGGAAATTCTTGAAATAAAATACTAAACTGGTGACTTTATTAACAATTATCCTGAACTCAAAAGGCATACATGACAACGTTATAGAATATGAATGGGAAACTACTGGCGGTGATCTTAGTAGTCGTGGAGTTATCCGAAAGGTTATAATAGCTTAAGACAAGTTTGGCAATATAGAAAGGATTTTACACTTGACCTTATGAATTGTGAAAGACATGAAACCGGGTCAGAAACGTGAACAGCTTGTTCATATTGTCAATTTGCATGTTTCTGTTAAACAATAGTAGCGCACTGAACATTATATTTGTAGACGTGGAAGAATCAATTAGCTGTTGGAGTGTTGGATTACTTGTGGACTTAATGACGCTTAATAAATAGAAAACAACGCAGTTGTTATTTAACTAAATTAGTACTTTAACTTAATAGTACTAGCCCAATGTGATTCCGTATAATTACTTCAATTAAATATAGGTAGTAAGTCTGGTGGATTAAGTTTAAGACTAAACCCATTCGATCTT
This sequence comes from Junonia litoralis, assembly GCA_018234925.1. NCBI lineage: Eukaryota > Metazoa > Arthropoda > Insecta > Lepidoptera > Nymphalidae > Junonia > Junonia litoralis. The sequence continues at coordinate 5,040 of DVWF01000101.1, forward strand.
CTAGTGGGCTATTAAAATCTTATTATACAACTGTTAAATGACAATCAGTGAAAATCTAATTAAATTTCTCGTGTCATTGAAACAAGGAAAACTGTAGTATGTAATTAAACACACGCTTATTTAAAACGAAATGAATCATTACGTCGCATGCAACGTCGCTTATTTGTAAATACTGTTTTAATTTTATAAAATTTTAATCACAGATTTATGTTCTGTTAGTAACAATAAAATATAGGAAAACCAAAACTTATATAACTGCAAAAAAAATATAACCCATTGTCTTAAACAGTAGGAAATTATTATTTAAAAATTATGAAAACAATGGACAGTTTTTTGTCGTGTTATAATAGTTTTGACGGACATGCACTACCCTGTTATCTGTGAAGCTGTTGAATTCATTATAAATAATTACTAGCGTAACATTTACACACGGCGGTTTTCGTAACAGCGACGTGTCTTTGAATGCAATTGACCTAATGAATGCGCATCTGCTGCCCGTAAGAAAATACCAGCGGAATTCAAACTTGTTTGTTCTTAGCTAGCTATTTGACGTGAATTCACTCGACTTTTAGATCAAGCATACTCTCTTCTTCGTGTCTTCCTACGTTACATTAGCAAAATAATCTGTGCACAAAATGGCACAACTAATAGCCATAAAACCAAGAATTAAAAGTATAATGAATATTTGAAACAAGAAAGGAGTTTCCCCTAATTCGGCTAAAAATGTTTTCGAAGATTCTGCTATTCTGAACAGACTTTAATGGTACGTATTCTCATTTAGTAGACATTTCTTTTTGGTTTTGTAGTCCCAATAAGATACAATAAGTCCCATTTAAAGATGAAATCACAATGAAAACCATTTAAACTGGAGAAGGGAAAATTGCCGACACCAAAGCAATTGCAGTTTAGAGCACGTTTAAATGGAAACAACGGTCTCACTGTAGTAAAAGAACGGGATTTAGATCAAAAACCGCTTGTATAGTAATTTGCATGAGTAAAAAACTAATCAATGAAAATATAAGATTTCTCAACAAAAACCTTAGATCCGAATGGTCCATATTTAAAATGGATTCAGATGTATGATGAAGAATAGCTGTGAATTTTTATCTACTAAATAAATAAACTGGAAAGTAAACAACACAGAATTAATTAGGACTTCAATTGCAACAAAGTTTATCGGTTTTATTATTAGTCATTACGTTTTCTAGTGAATTAATGTGAAGTCATTTATAACATTGCTGATATTTCACACTTTAACTACTATTTACGATATTGCTAATTATTCTAGTGTTGCTAGTTTTTCTGGTGGTTTGTGAATTATTATTTTAATTTCAGTGTGAAGGCGTGAATGAGTCGGCAACTTTAATATACACAATAAGTGAGTACGGATCAAATAAGAAAAAAATATACCTAGAAATTCATAACGTCAATTTTTTGAGTATGATTCGAAATAGGATAAAGCAAATTCAGTTGTTAAATTCAGTTATTAGGTTTTTGGCTTTTAGTTGTGCCAATTTAATGTTACTTCCTTAACGTGGGATGGAGAGAGAATCTCGGTAGAGATTGTTAGATAGGATCAAAAATCTAAATTTAAAAAACATTTTAAAATAGTTTGGATTTATTATGATATTATTGTTCAGATCTTTTCTTAGTGATTAGCTAATGACATTTTGAATCGACATTTTTCTACGTGTAACTAGACGTCCACTAGTAGTAGCATCGATGTAAGGTGCCATCATTACTGACCAGCTTGCCAGCTCTATATTATTAAATATAAATAACGAAGAAAATTGCAAATAATAAAATGTATATTATATTTATCTTCAACGTACTATAATAATAATCAACCTACTCTAATGTTGTATCGCTAAACCCATATTTATTGATAATGGTAGGAAAATCTCTGACATAACTATAATTGCTTGGAATAAACATTTCTATGCAATAACATTTAGATTATCTTCAAGACAGCGGTAATTCGAAATCGTTTATTTTATTTCATTACGGTATATTTGTTATGTGTTTGTTTTTTATTTGCTAAGCGAACTTTCATAGGGAAAGGTACCTAATCTAGTACTTGATAGTATTTTTAAATAGTTCCACATACATATGCCCAGTTCAGACAAATGTCTTGTCCTAGCGCATATGGACACAGCCATCCTGCATGGATATCCTTGTATCTTGTGCTACCTAAAACGAGCGGCTTCCAGCGACTCTTTTAATGTCATTGCATTTGATTGCTATGGATACAACTCTTTCTTTTAAATATTTGGTACAAAAAGGCACCCATCTCAAAGACGAATTATATATTCCATAAAAAGAAATTGATTTTATTGACTCCTAACTATACAGTCTAAATAGTGAAAGAATACTACAATTTATGCCTTAGGATAGACAAAAAAATGATTTTATTCATAATTTAAAATACCTAAGCATTTGTGTAATATGTAAATTCAGGTTTTCGGATGTGACTGTTACGAGTCCTCTTTTAAACGATCTCCTCAAGCGGTCGTCCTCGACCGCAGCGATCCGCGTGACGTCATCAACTCGACAAGTCTTAAAATTAAACCTATCAACATCAGTGTTACTAACTCTAAATATAATAATATGAAAAAAAAATTAATCAATAAGTTTTATTTCATTATAAATTAATTATTATTTAAGAGTTATTAGCCAGGATATTATGATCTATCTTACTCGAACCAGTTGAATCGTTATGAAAAAGTAACAATACCCACTAAAAAATTTCCCATAATAAATTATAAATAATACGAAATATTTATAATATTTAAAAGAACCTAACATTAATTACATTATATTGCTAAAAATTACTACTGAATTTAACAGCAAGCTAAGTATCACAAAGTCCGCTGCCATATGTCCTTGTGGACTATAGTGTCCTTGAGTGACGTCATCGGCACCGCTTGATAAAACAAACCAGCGTTATCTCACATAAGTAGTGAGACTATTTTAATCCAATATACACATGTATTAGTTGGATATACAGTAAACGGTAATCGAGTTGATCATTAGAAGGTAAATGCAGACGGACAGGTAAATCTAAAAGAATATTAATACTTAGAAGAACATTCCCTTGGAAAATTCGATGATTCGGAAGGTTGGAGTCTATCTTCAGTAGGTTATTATGATTTAATAATGACGACCAATTATTTTTGCTCATTTAAAATTGAGTTTCAATGAGCAACATTTGAGTAAGCCATCCTGAACGATACCAACAGCCTTAGAAAATGTTTTTTTTTTGTTACTTTACATTCGAGGATGACGTCACAGCCTCTTCTGTCACAATTAGTCACGTCCATGTGTTTAGCACTTAGGAGGCTATATTGTGATAATTTTAGCGTCCTTGTCACGTAACGTATGCAAACATGCGGTTTGCGGCCGTTTGGAAATACTTTATGTGACTTTATGTATGTATTTATTAAACGGGTTGGGCATTATTAAAACTTCAATAACTACTCAGCTATCATCAAGGAATTTATTGAAAAATTACTAGTAAGCATTTCAGGAAAAGTGTCGTTCAGGAACTAACGAGGACCGACAAGATTGATAATGAGTGCAAACTCTTTACTATTCCAACCTTTTTGTTATACCCATCGTACTTTTGACAAGATTTTAGAAATAACTACATCCGAAAAAAAAGTAAAACACCAGCCAACCAAAACCTCCGCACCCAAAAACCATACAAGATCCTCAAACATCTCAAGCCAATTAAAATTTGTACAACTAATAATAAACACCAAGCTACCAACTCGAGTTAGACATATTGAAGTAGCTCCATGTCTTCATGTGAACCGAGCACAATGAGGTTACATAATCACTTGCCCCATTGACTTGAGGTTGCGCATTACGATTCTAGAAATAGCTGCTAATGAGAACTATAGAAAAAACTAAGTATCTAAAGAATGTATCGGTTATTAAACATCTAATAGAGGTAAATGTTTGTATGCTGAATTTTAAGGCCTATTATAAACATCGTGAATTGAATGATACGGTATGTCAAATGAATTTCGGCGATGTATATGTTAGTAAAAAAAACTACTAAGCAAACCAAAACCACCACGCAAAGCAAAACAAAACAAGAACTTGAAGAAGCCGTATTCAAAGCTCCTCAAGTATTTGTAAGTATATATTTCATCAAAAAATAAAATAAGAGAAGGTATTTGTCTTTTACAGTGTTTATTTCTTTGAGTGCAATCTATCTAAATATTAAGTCCATGAGTACCATAATTCATAGCACATAGCAAAAATACTGCTAACAACAATCACTTAATAATTTTCAATAACACCTTCCAGTCATCTTTGGACATTAAAGAAGTACACATTAGAGCTCATTTATTATATGAAAGCATTCATAATCGTAAATATCTTGCGTATAATTACGCCAATTTTAGAAAAAAAGATATAGAAAGCTAACGAGCAAACGAGTCGTCTGATGGTAAGTGTTTACCATTAGTTATAGTCATTATCCATACGGTGACTATGTGGTTACTTTGGAACCTATGTTACTAATGACGGATTAAGGCTTAAGCCCGCAAGGTCAAGGCACACTATTTGAGAAGATAAAACAAAAAAATGAACCAAAATAATTACAATAAAATCTTGGATTAAATAGATTGGGTTGCTCGTAAAAGGTGCAACGGCAAGATAATAATTCGTATGAATGCAACTTTGCAAATGTAAAGCCAATATCGCAATGTAAAGAATGGTAGACACCGTTATTGCTTAAAGGCCAACGTTACAATCAGATAGTCCAACAATTCATCTATAAATAAACAAAATACAACATCCACATAAAAAGTATACGCTGACAGAGACGACAGAATAACTGTACTTTTATGATGATAAAGAACTTATAAACAATATTCCAAATAAGGAACCTTTAAACTTATTAGGATACAACCATCGCATTTATTTAATCCGATGCAAAACAATTAAAAAGGGCAACGCCCGAGCTCTAGCAATAGGACAACCACGAAACGTTTCTATTAAAAATAAAACATGACGTCCCAACAAGCCGTGACAACCACAATTTAGAAAATAAGCAAAGATTAGCGGTGTAAAAACAGTTATAGCTCTTGTGACCGACGGTAACCGTGATAGCAGAAAAATTGCTTGAGAAACTTACAACATCGAAGAGGCTGAAAAAGGTAAAATAGAATGATATGATTATAAAATAGTAGCAAAACCAGTGTCACGTGGCATTACGTGGTAATGTGGCACGGTTACATTGTAGTCTCGCTATTTCGTTTGTGCTTCATATCTTTTACCAAAACCAGGACGACATTTAGATTTTCGGAATACAGGTCAGTGTTAATGACACTTGGAATCAAATGGCAAATCAAGATGTCAAGCTCTGGTTAGCATATTGGCTTGTGCTTTGGAACACAATCTTAAGTTTTAATTTGGATAATTGTTCGCGATGAGACATGTCACAAAGTAGATATACACAAATATTACAATCCGGTAATTGTTTCGGAAAACATTAGGCTACCTTTAGGTGTCCGTTCTAATACCGTCAAAAAGACGATAAATAGAAAATAGAAAATTTAATATCGTAAGACTTAAACGTAAATAAAATAACACTGGCAATATGTAAACTATATATTACGAATAAATTGCAATACACCTTATCGAGGATTGATAATAATATTGATAAGAAGTTATTGAAAAGTCTTATTATATCCTATCCGCAGGCGTGTCGGTACCGGCGAACACTCAAAACACAATTAATCATGGCGCTTAATTAT
>DVWF01000102.1:0-10798 GCA_018234925.1 Junonia litoralis
CGTATATTTTTCCTATTCAGAAACACTTCGAACCAGTAGAAAAATAAATTTCTAGTTGTTAGGTGCATTCGTTATTAGAAAATATACATCAAGTGAAAACTGAGCTGAAACTTAAACACTGTCTAGAGGGTAAACTACTGATCCGATTTAGATGATTTTTTTGTGTATGGCCTTGAAATCGTATTTCGTTCAAACAATTTCAATTAAAACACATAACACGTCTTGACTCTGTATAAATAAGAGACTTTTTATAACCCGATAGCGGTAGTTTTGCGTGATCAGGCCTCAGGAAACATGTCATTTGTCACTAGTGTATTCCAAAGGCGATTACTACTTAACCTTCCGAAGCCTCGAAGGATAAACAGGGATACACTTACGCTAATACCTATGTTAAGTTGGAATAATCTACCTAGTTAACGTTTATTGCCAGGCATAATGGACAATGAAAGGATCTACGGATTAACGTGGTATAGAGAAAATTACTAATAAATAACATTGTGTAATTACTACCAGTAATTGAGCTTAAATCGTTTTGATGGCAAGACGCAATGTGGCAATGGACTTGGTCAAACTTCTTCTCTTTGGCACATTTTAAATAATATTTGAGTGTAAAAAAAATCAATCTATTTAATATATGGGTACTGTTAGCGGAACTATTTGGAATACTCGATTGGGTGGTTGCCTAGTGATGGTTGATGATGTCAAGATAGAGGACATGGCGATATCGGGATTTAATATTGTAGGGAGAACGGGAATAGAAACATGTATAATTAACAGTGGTTGTATTATTAGTTCCTTCTGGACTATATTTAATGGAACATATTCCACACACTGGATGAGGGTTGCCTCCTCCTCTTGGTCCTGCGACCGGGATGGTTGGCGCAAACTTGGGGAGGCCTATGTCCAGCAGTGGACATTAGTAGTATTAGATACTTAATAATTAAATGGGTTGAAGAAGGAACAACTTTTCTGAAATCGGAAAACTAAAAACGGCTTTTTCTAGTATTTTTCGTTTTTTTCCATATTTTTGCATCTTTATTTACACTAAATGCGGTTTCTTAGTGAACAAATAAAGTACACAAAAAATGCTAAAAAAAAATATTTTATTTTATTTATTCATTTTTATAACATATACAGTGTGTACGTAATTAATGACAAAAAAAAAACAAGAACATTGCAAAAGTTAAAACTGTGCAGTAGTTATCAACGCCCTCCTCCGAAGTTTTCGTGATTTCGTAATTCCAGTGATTAATATAAAATTTGTAGAACTTGCAAGAAAATAATAACTTTAAAATCCATTATCCAACTAATAAATTCTGTTTGATGCAAAACATCTACGTCATATTTATTACAACTGAGAATCAAACTTTAACCTTAGATCGAAATTGACAAACCACAAACACAGACCACGGTCGTAAGTTAATAAAATGTATTTGAAGTCTTATTTCATGGAGGTATCTTTGCAAGTACGTCAAATACACAGTAAGCTAAAAATTTCCACGCAAATTTAGACCTTACTGTACTAGATATAAGATTGAGTATCGCATAAAATTGGCTGACAATAGTCGACAGTAAGTTCTGACCTCTAGGAGTGCGTAAAAATGTGGTTTTATTAAGAATATAAATCTCCCTGAAGCCATGATAAAGACGTTCCATCTGAACAGGATTTTATTTTTAAAGTTGACTTTAAAAATATGATAGAAGTTTGCTTTATGAAAAATAGTTCGTGATCTTATTTCGCTATATGTTTGTTTATACGGGAATTTTGCAAGCTATGTGATATTATAAGGGATTTATGCTATGGTCATAGTGTATCTATAGATATTAAGAATCTGAACACCCAACACGCAAATAAATTCTGAAGTACGTTAAAATTACTTTTCGAGTAATATTCTTAATAACATGAAATGTATCAAGTATAAGAACTAGGCACTTAGGTATATTTACTACGAGTAATGTACATACATACCATTACTCATTATAGTTATATTTGGTAATGAAATTATTGTAGTAATAATATAATTGTTGGTAATTTGTTAATTGTATATGATTTCTATTTTGTCGTCCCTATAATCTACGGACCAAATATGTGCGTTATGTATTTTGACTTATAGAAATGGTTTATACTCACAAAAAAACTATTTTCCAAAAAACCAACCACTCAGAACCTTTGATAACTCACAAAAAATAAAAATAGAACCCTTGGTCAGTTCGATATTGCCTGAAAGTGCAGTCAATTTTGTGGTGAAAATGCCGATATGAGTGTATCGTGCTAACATTTTACGCACTATATTCGATTGTGCTCAAAATTATTACCGAATAATAATTTAGTTTTTTAAGTAACAAAATATTAAAGTAAAAACCTGTAAATTTCTCAGTGCAAAGGGTTTTTTCTCTCATTAAGGAGAAGGTTAAGGATCGCTCCACTGCAGGTGGGTGGATATACAAACAAGTGTCAGAATGTCTTCTGGCAAATCTGCATTTCATCACGATATTTCCTTTCACGCCTCAGCACAATATTGATTTCAACACAAATTTAACACTTGAAAATCTAGCTTTACTAGCCAGGGTTTGAACCCGCGACCTTTGGTTAAGATCCACGTGTTCGCACCACTAGGCCATCTCGGTTCACAAGTATAACACTATACTCAAGATGAATACAATTTTTATTTTTAATTATTATTTAGTTATTAACCTTCGGTATACAACGTGGGGTATTTTCAACCCCAGCTCGAGAAAAATACGTCAATTTATAAGTAATAATCGAGCAATAACATTAAAATTTCTAATAGCTGGGCGTTAAATATTGCCGCTTCGACTCGTGACCTTAGATTAGTGCTGCGCGGACCGAACTCGGTTTTTGCAAGTGCTTAAAACGGGTCCCAGGCGTTTTTAACCCCACGTTGTATGGGACGGTGCTAAAAAGGTATGTATACATTCTTGTGTATTTTTGTTTTTTTTTTCAACCCAATTTTGATTTTATTAATGTAGTTTTTTTTTCAATTATAGATTTAATTCGATTCGGTATTGTGGCAGCTGTGCTTGAAGAAAATGTGTCGGAAGACGAAGAAGACGACTCCTCTGATACTGACAATAATACTCATCACATCAGTGAGGCATCAGAATTTCATAGTGATACGGACATGGAAGACCTGACTCTTTGAAAGAAACATCTTTAACGCTCCCATTACATACATGCAAGGATGGCAAAACAAAGTGGTACAGAACGCTAAGAAGGACCAATGTTCGAACTAGATCTGAGAATATAATTACGCATTTTCATGGATTCAAACCTAATGTTCGCGACAAAAATACTCACTTGGAATGCTTTGAGATATTTTTTACAGCTTAGACCACAAGTTTCTGTAAAAATAAACGTCCTACCGTTATTTTTTTAGATTTAAGAAACATTTATTAAATTTTACAAATACTTTTGCATTTTGTGTTATTTTTATGATTAAAGTCACGAAAACTCAATATAAATGAAAAAAAAAAAATATTTTTTTTCATTTATATTGAGTTTTCGTTATTATTATTAAGCTGAAATAGGCCACGTAAGCAGCAGTATAAAAGAATATCCTTAATAAATACTTATAGATATTTAGGGTTATTCTAACCCCACGTTGTTAGTAACGAAGTAAGGATTTTTTTCACATTGTAGGTATGCCAAAGGTTAATGTTAATTTTGTAATATTTCATTTACAGATAACGAAGGGTGGTCTACTAGCTGGCATGGAAAGGCTGAAGAAAATCAAAAGCAAACTTCATAATCTATCTCCATAAGTGTTAAAATTCTTGTGATAGTTAAAATACTTCAAACATGACGCCTACTATTCAAAGCGACAAAATGCTCAGCTCTGAGTTCGAAAACAATAATACAGTGCTGAAACAAGATACTAGTGATGAATTAAATAGTGATGTGAACTTTGACTTAAATAAATATGAATCCATGGAATTTAGAGCAAGAATAAAGTGGCCCGATTTATTAGTTCAAGTGTCGCTACATTTAGTTACGCTATACGGACTCTATCTCATTCTATTTAATAAAGTGAAGCTCCTCACTACAGTTTTTGGTAAGCATTTTTATATTTTTGAACACGATACAATAACACGACTATATGATAACTTTTTAGGCTCTTGTTTTGATAACTTTTCTTTCTACCAAAAACATGTTCGATTTCCCTATTTTTTACATGTAGCGAGTGAAGAATCAAATAAGTCGTGATTTGATTTGTATATGTTTTCATGTTGTAAAGAATTTATCCGAGCCTTAAGCTAAGTAAATATTTTTTGTAGCTGAGATATCGATGGTCATATACATAGATAGAGATACTATATTTGTTCTAGCTTGATTTCCTATTTTCCCGCCCATATTAATCCCATATCCCTTTTCCGCTATTATTCCCTCGGCCGCCGCAGCATTTAGTACCATCAAGTGACGCGAGCGGCGCTACTGAGACACTCCATCGAACAACGAAGCTAATCCGCCGCCATTGCAGCGCGCGCGCGTTAAAAACTAAATTAAAACTCTTCTAAAGCAATACTAAAACCTCAAAATACACAAAAGGCCTAGTGAACGTGTTAACAGGACATATAAAAGGTGTCATCAGTGCTATAAACAGAACTTAAAACAAAATCTGTGGTGTGAAACAAATTGCTATTTACCGGCCGAGGTAAGTACCTACAAGCATACCTCAAATCCTTACATTATTCTTATTCCTTTCAACTAGAACAGTAAACTAAATATTACATAAACGGGTTACGTATATTTCGATTTTTAAACAATTAAAACATTCGAGCGGCTTATGGTTCGAGATTTATCGCCATTCAAGTCCCGCCATTATTAGTGGTCTATCGAGCCAAATTTTCCACGAAATTCCTATGTTGTGCTGGGTTCAAATCTTCTGAATAGATACTCCAGATTAGTCCATATATCATTTAAAACAAACTATAAGTACGTAAACTAATTATCAATAAAACATAATTAAATAACTTCTAAAAACGTTGTTCAGAAATAACTTTTTAATTTAGTCGGGTTATAGCGTCGGCTTACCTACGAGTACCTACTTATTTTGGATATATAATAACTTTTAAAAGGTATAAAAATGGAACTTGAAATAAAATTAAAACTGCTTATTAGTAAAAGAGAATATGTTTTTCGAGAAATACAAATATTATACGATTTGTCTTGTATAGTTACGAACGATAAAAGTAAACTCGGTTCTTTTAAATGTAGATATAAACGAATTAATGATTTGCGTCAAGAATTCATAGATTTTACAAACGAAATTAATTCGATAAAACTTATGTTGAATCCTAGTGAAAATATTGATATGCAAACATTAGATTCTTTCGATACAATGTATTATGCGATAATGGAAGTCGCCGAGGCATTATTGCCGTCGTTGTCGGATGAAAGCGCCGCCATGCCACTCGCGGGGGCCGCGTTAAATACGACGGATTATAATAATCAAAAACCTATTTCACGAGCTCGATTACCAAAAATCGAGTTAATCAAATTCGATGGAAATATTGAACATTGGCAAACCTTTTACGATACATTTGTGTCTTTGGTGCATACTAATAATAACATTAGTAATATCGAGAAATTTCATTATTTAATGTCGTGTCTCGTGGGTTCCGCTTTATCGATAGCAAAGGGGATACCTATTACCGCAGATAATTATCAAATAGTTTTTGACACACTTATCGATCGATATCAAAATAAAAGAATATTAGCTGTGAATTATTTGGAAAAAATATGTAACTATTCGTCATTAAAAACATGTAATATTAATGATTTACGTAAACTTACAAGTCTATTACAAGAATCTGTTAATGCTCTCAAGTCAATAAAAATCGATAATCTGGGTGAATTTATTTTGTTTTACTTATCGTCTCGTAAATTAGACTCCGATACACGTAAACGTTTCGAGTTACAAAATAATAATCAAATACCTACTTTTAATGACCTTTTAATATTTTTACACGGTTATATAAAGGTACTCGAGGCAAGTGAACCCACCGGCTCGTTTTTAAAATATAATATGCAATCTCATTTACGTAAAAATAATAACAATAACAACTATAACAGATCCGTTTCATTTCCCGTACATTGCGAAGAATTTGAAAATACAGGGCCGAACTCCGGTCAGTTCTCGAATGCAGGGCCGTACTCCGGACAGTTCTCGAATACAGGGCCGTACTCTGAAAAAGAATTTTTAACGAATAATTCTTACAAAAGGGAAAATAATAATTTAGGTTCTAATATCGATGTTTATGCTCACGCCACTTCGAATAAATACCTTGAGTGTGCCTGTTGCGGAAATTCTAACCACTCAATTTATAAGTGTCCTGTATTTTATGACAAAACCGTTCAAGATAGGGAAACTGTTGTTAAAACAAAAAAATTATGTGTAAACTGTTTACGATTAAATCATACTGCGGATAAATGTTTTTCAAAGACGTGTTGTACGAAGTGTAACAGCCGGCACCATACACTTCTTCATAGAGATCGGGATAGTACTGCGGCGTGCCCCGCAATGTCATCCGTGCCTCCTCAAGGTTCGGCTGATAGCGAATCATTTGTACCGATAAATTCTGTCAACTCTAGTGCCAATTTAGAACATGGTCGTTCGTTTGTCTTATTAGGTACGTGTGTTGTACGGGCGCGAGGCCCTAACGGTGTTTTTAATATTCGTGCACTTATTGATAGTGGTGCGCAAGACAGTTTTGTGACGTCAGCGTGTGTACAACTTTTAGGCTTACCGCTACGTCGTTGTAACATAACCGTAGCTGGTCTAGGTCAGAACCCGATACATGAAGTCAAAGGAATGACGTCATTTACTATACAACCCCAAAATTCGGATCAACCAAAATTTAATATACAAGCGATCGTTATGAAGTCAATAACTCATAAAATGCCTTCTGTTCAAATTCCGCAAATAGTAAAAACAAATTATAGACATTTAGTTTTGGCGGATAACAATTTTGATAAGTCAGGTGATATTGATCTTTTAATAGGAGCGGAACTTTTCCATAATATTTATGATGGTCAACGACTAGACGTAGGCCCAGGCTTACCGGTAGCGTTGCATAGCGTGTTCGGCTGGGTTATCACGGGAAGGTTTGACCCTGAATATCAAACACCAGCATGTACTACAGCACTGGTAGCATCCACACTTGACTTAGACAATATCGTCAAGCAATTCTGGGAAGTTGAAGAGCCACCGAAGGCGAGAGTTACAAATCCAGAAAATGAAAAATGCGAACAGTTATATACAGACCTTGTTCGTCGTAACGAAGACGGCAGATACGTGGTACCGATACTACTTAAGGAAGAGCGAGAGGAGTTAGGTGATTCTTTCCACGGATCATTATCCAGGTTATACAATTTGGAAAAACGCTTTCGTCGTCATGCTGAATTAAAAAACGAATATTGCAAATTCATGAAGGAGTATGAAGACCTAAATCACATGGAAGTTGTCAAAATGTCTGACAAAGATTCTAGGTATGTCATTCCACATCACTGCGTACTGCGACCCGACAGTGCAACAACTAAACTAAGAGTAGTGTTTGACGCCAGCGCAAAGACTACTACTGGACACTCTTTGAATGATATCGTATACACGGGCCCCAAACTCTTAAATGACATAGTAGACATAATTACTAAATTTCGTTTACATCCATTAGTATTTACAGCTGATATTTCAAAAATGTATCGAAATATAGATTTACGACCCGAGGATCGCAAATATCAACATATATTATGGCGAAATTCATCTACAGAAGAAGTCCGTGAATACGAACTTAAAACTGTCACTTATGGCGTTAGCAGTTCTCCTTATTTAGCAATTCGAACGCTACATCAGCTAGCAAAGGATCATGGAGAACAGTGGCCTGAAGCTGCTACCATACTGCGTGAAGATGTTTTCATGGATGACATCACTGCTGGTGCGCCCAACTTAGCTTGTGCACTTGATCTGAAAAATCAATTAATAAAATTATTAGATTGCGGTAAATTTGAGTTAAGAAAATGGAGTAGCAACTCACCTGAATTTCTCGCACAACTTCCTACGGAGCATTGTCAAGTACCAAAATCCTTTTGTGACGATAAAAATCAACAGACTTTAAAAATATTGGGAGTTCAATGGGACCCAATTGAAGATAATTTTACGTACTCTCAATCAGAGCTAAACCCTAAATGCACAAAACGCTCAATTCTATCCAACGTAGCACGAATTTATGACCCTCTAGGCTGGCTAACACCCATGGTTCTACAAGCAAAACTTATAATTCAAGACCTGTGGCGGCTCCAATTGAACTGGGATGATCCAATTCCAGAAGATATTGTAGAAGAATGGAAAGAATTTGTTGCTGAATTAAGTAATCTAAATAAAATAAAAATTCCACGTTTCATTTTAGCTTCAACTCCAACGGTATGCGATCTTATTGGTTTTTGTGATGGTTCTTCTAAAGCTTATGGATGTTGCGTATACTTAAAGTCTATAAATCAAAATAAAGCATCGATAAATCTAATTATTGCCAAGTCGCGAGTATCTCCGATTAAACCGGTAACTATAAACCGTCTTGAACTTCTTGGTGCAGTGCTTCTAGCTCGAGTTTTGAAACACATGAACGATTTACTTCAGTCACATATCAAAATTAGAAACGTAATCGCACTAACGGACAGTAGTACAGTATTATCCTGGATTAATACTGAACCTTACAAACTAAAGACATTTGTATCTCATCGCGTAGTAAAAATCGCTGACACTATAGGAACAAAAAATTGGCACCACGTATCTACGAACGACAATCCTGCGGATCACAGTAGTCGTGGACTTACATGCTCCAAATTAATCTCGTCTCCGTTGTGGTGGTCTGGTCCAGCGTGGCTCGCATTAGAATCGGCTGACTGGCCTATATCAAAATATTCATATACATCATCTGAAAATCTACCGGAGCTAAGAACGTTACCTCATTTAGTGCATACTGTTGAATCCAATCACTCCAACGAAGATCCTATAGCAAAAATATTAAAAGATTACTCATCATTATCTAAAGTGCAGCGAATAGTAGCATGGTGTTTAAGATTTATTTCTAAATCAAGAAAACTTACCAAGAATATTGAAGGTTTAACCACAGAAGAGCTGGAATCCTCCCTATTCGTGCTAGTGAAACATGAACAAACAAATCATTTTGGTGAAGAAATTAAATCAATTAAAGATAACAAATCATATTCGCGGTCCATTCAAAAACTAAATCCCTTCATCGATCAGGCAGGACTCTTGCGAGTGGGGGGGCGTTTGGAGAATGCGCAGCTGCCACTGTCCGCGATTTATCCCTTATTGTTACCTAAAACTTCTCGAGTTTCTATTCTAATTATAGATTTCTACCATCGACTTCATCTTCATTGCGGACCACGAACTCTACAATCTATAATACAGCGAAAGTTCTGGATTTTAGGAATACGAAATCTCATAAGATCGCGCCTCGCAAAGTGTGTTACCTGTTGTAGAGTAAAACCTACACCCATTACCCCTCTTATGGGAAATTTACCCGAACCCAGAGTACAAGGTACACGTTGCTTTCAGAATATTGGTGTAGATTTTGCAGGTCCCTTTGTGATTAAAGAAAGCAAAAGGCGTAATGCTCGCACTTACAAGGTCTATATTTGCGTGATGGTGTGTTTAGCAGTAAAGGCAATACACCTAGAACTGGTAACAGACTTGTCAACACAGGCATTCATAGCTGCTTTAGACAGATTTGTGTCACGTCGCGGACTTTGCAAATTGATAATTTCGGATTGCGGTACTAATTTTGTTGGCGCTAAGCGTTATTTAACTGAAGTGCAACAGTTTCTCTTAACTAGACAACCTGATCTGAATGTAGAGCTTTCGAAACGAAACATTATTTGGCAACTCAACCCACCTACGGGTAGTCATTTTGGAGGAATTTTTGAAAGTGGTGTCAAGTCAATGAAATATCATTTAAAAAGAGTCGTTGGTTTACAAGTGCTAACATTTGAAGAGCTTCTAACTGTCATTAATAAAATTGAAGCTGTGTTAAATTCTAGGCCGTTATGCGCGTTATCTAGTGACCCTTCCGAAGTGGATGTATTAACACCGGGACACTTTCTCGCTGGAGGGCCGTTGGTTTCATTACCCGAGATGCCGCTTACGGAAGTTTATTTACCGCCTCGAGAGCGTTGGCAGATGTTACAAAGACTAACTCAATCGTTTTGGAGGGTGTGGCGAAACTCTTACCTACACACCCTGCAGCAAAGATGTAAATGGTTCGAGGGGCAGCCTAATGTTAAAATAGACGATGTAGTTGTAATTGTTGAACAAAACCTACCACCATTAGAATGGCGTTTCGGTCGTGTGACTGCGCTTCATCCTGGCACTGACGGCATAGTGCGAGTAGTTACGTTACGTACAGCAAACGGGTTACTTCGCAGGCCCGTTGTAAAAATTTGTCCTTTACCGGTAAATTCTTAGCTCATCAATTTATTCATTATCTATTTTTTGTATTTAGTCTTTCTATAATAATTTTAACATGTAAAAACATTATTCTCGCATCAGATTCATTTGAACTCAGCACTACATTTAATTATCTATTTCTTATTCTTTTCATAACTTAATGTCATATTTTTGAAATCCCTGCAGTGATTTCAAGTGGGGGGGAATGTTCTAGCTTGATTTCCTATTTTCCCGCCAATATTAATCCCATATCCCTTTTCCGCTATTATTCCCTCGGCCGCCGCAGCATTTAGTACCATCAAGTGACGCGAGCG
>DVWF01000103.1:0-10760 GCA_018234925.1 Junonia litoralis
AATCCCGTAATTTTCTTGTTTCATACTTTTCAGTAGTCGGGTTTTAGTTTTTGAACTTATTTTTATGTAGACATAGAGTTGAAAGCCAAGATTTAATAATAAGATAATCTTTTGATATTAGTTATTCTATTGGATCACTTTCAGAATTTAACGTGTTATAAAATGTCTACGTATGGACAAAAAAAACCTTTGATTTGAAAGATCTTGATACAAAAAATCTTGAATCAAATCATCTGGTGTTAAATGTAGGGCTGTCCAAACTACTAGAAACAATGAGTAGGTACATAAAAAATGACAATGTCGTAAAAATATTCAAAACACAATATCGTAACACGAGAACAGTGACGAAAATATTAGCTCGTAATGTAAATAAATGTATTGCCGGTTGTATAACACGGGCAAGTGACGCGGACAAGCCGCGACGCGCCCGAATTACCGCAAATTACATTACATCCGCCGCGCCGCACCGCATCGCATCGCATCGCGCCACCCGACACCGCGCGAACATCTGCTCGTCTAAATGCTTTTATTTTTATACACTTGTCTATTTCGCTATCATAATTGCGTGCAGTTTATAGTTTACGCTGAATGAATATTAAACTGAACTGCACGCTTGTAGCGTTACACGAGTGGCGTTTATCAAATGCAATTTAATTTATTTGTAATGTATCTTGCTTACGGAATTATAACAAACGATTTTCGAATAACATCAAGTGTATTAATAAATCACTATTGTTGTAAGCAAATTAGAAAACAAGTGCTATATTCGTTTAATTACGCGACGATTATATTAAAATTAATTTAAATTTAATCGTTTAAAATTAATTTTAATATAATCGTCGCTGACCTCATTTCTCAATACATCCATAAAAGCACTGGTTTGTAATTGTCTACATTTGGCTTCGTGAAAGTGAAATTTTAATTGTTTAATTAAACACTTCATTCGCAATACAAAAAGACATAAACGGACATAACGAGTTTCATTTCGCATTTCATTATACTTCAACGTAAAGGTATATCGTCAATAATAACAATAATTGTTCATAAAAATTCTTTTAACATTTTTTAAAGAAAATATTTCATGTTTCAGTATATAAATATGAGGGTAGGTAGATATATCTCACTCCATAGTTCCCGAACAACAGCTGCGCACAGCGCGGGAATAAAAAAGATCGTACAAAAGGGCCGCAAAATACGTACTTTTGCGGGCTCTCCACAAAAGATATAGTAAGGTTTGTCATTAAGGAGTTCATCCCCGCGCGAGAAATAAAAGAGGAACGAGAGGGAGGCCGGGTGAGACACGGGGGCGCACTAATGGCTCCGACACTCATCCGCTAATGCCGCGGGTGACTTCTCTTTTTGCACGATTTTCACGTGGTTCAGTCGGTCGAGCTTTTAATCTGGAGTTGCATCTTGCGGTGACGCTCCATTTGTTCACGGCTTTATATCTACACTTATACGTAAGTGCAGTTGGAGATCTACTACATTACGTATGCGATAAAATAAATTAATTTATCAACCTCTATCTAGACTACGAAATTAAAACAAATAATGAAAATTATGTTTTATGATAATAAAATGTCGCAAAATCGCCGAAAAACATTACATGATACATGCATGCAAAATACCACTACTAATTTAAACTATGCGAACTGAAAAAGCCAATAAAAACCTTATTTCTATATCTTAAGTAATCGAATCAAGTAATAGAAAAGTGTCAGTCGTTGTGCAATTTGTCGTCTGTGACACCAGTCAGCAGCAGTAATGCAGGCTCGCGGCGGTCGTGCGGCGCGGAGCATGCAAGGCGGAGCAGCGCGGGGTAGCGTGACCTAAATGCAGGTCTCGCTCGCGGTCGCACGCCGCAATTTATTGTCTTTTAGTTCTCTCGGATACTCACGTCTAGCCCGAGAGCAGCGTTGAAGCGGCAGCGGATTAAAAATATTAACATTTGTTTTGCCCGCTGGATAGTACTTGTATCAAGGTTCCATCCCAAGAATCAGTGAAGTAAACTTTTAAACATTTGTTGACATTTTTATTTACAATTTTTAAAGCAAATTTGAACTACTGTTTCTACCAATCCTATTAAGCGGTGAAATAAAATATTTTGAATGACTTTGCTTTTTTTTTTTAAATAGGTAGTACATGAGTATTTAAAAAAATTAAAATGTTTGTGTTGACAGTTTTACTAATCAAATTCCAATAAATAAAACTTAAGTTTTGCCAGATCTCGTTAGAAATAAATTGAATTTCATATAAAATAATTCATGTTGAAGTAGGAATGTTTTTAAAAGCTAACGCGTTTCACACGTGTCCGTTACATGGATATAAATTATATAGGTATATTTGTTCATTATAAACGACACACGTTTAAGCTTGGCTACCTTTCAATTAGGTATAATAAATTGCCAAACGTTTTGTCTGTTATTAGATTTCATATCAATTTAAGTGTCCCATTAAAATGTAATTTAAGTGCTTACGATACAAATTGTTGTTATTTGAGAACTTGTTACTCACTTATAATATAAACTTATAAAACAAATGTAATAAAGGTAAGGTTAACAATTTTTTGCGACGAAGTTTGTAACGACATAGAAAAAACACAAACAGTCGTAATTTTGGCAGACTTAAGTAGGTGGTCGGCAGTTGGCAGGCAGTAACTCAGCAAGTCCCCGCTCTCCCCCGAGCACTCCGCGCGATGAACTTTTACCGCGATTGTGTTCGCGAAATAAACCAAACGGACGTAGGCGCGGTCGCGGTCGCTTCCACTGCGGTTTCGACCTTCATTAATGGCTGCCAGCTCTTTTATGAATTATTTATGCACGCCGCGTTCAGCTTATCTTACCCGCAGCGCTCTCGCTAAGTTTCCACTTTATTAAACAAAACAGTCGCGCATAGAGAGGGCTCTATTGTATTGTAAGCGACATGGCTCTTATGGCGACGTAATAAATAATTCTCCGGCGAAATGGCATTCGAGTCGATAATGGGCTATTATTAAAGTAGACAGAGACCAACATTATCATCGATTCGTATCGCATTCGCAAAGTAATAATTGTTTAACATAGCCTGCCGCGGAACATTAGTGTCTGCCACATCGATAATGCAATCCCGTGCCCGTTTTGCCCACTACTGCCGCTTCTCGTTGAGGTAGCGAATAATGTACGGAATTTACTATGAGAACTAAATACAAAAATCATTATCTATGCATTTCAATATCACTTCTGTGTATTTATTATTCTATATTAATAAACGACGTCTGAGCGAGGGTCGAGACGTGACATTAATATTCATTAAAAACAAATGGATAATATAATTATGCGGCAAAAGCAAGTCGATTCGAGAGATAGCGAGAGGGTGACTGGTGCGGTGCGTGACATCGTTATCTTGATATCGAGAGTATTGACTACATCGAGTGGGCACTCCCGGCCGCGGCTCACAGCCGGCAGCGTCGCCTCGTAATCAGATCGTAATTGCGCGACCAACGAAACATGGAGTTACAAAAAACTACCGGCTGTCAATTAATGACTTGATAAATAACAGAAATTGTAACTGCGTTCCGTAAGTATGAAACGACTTGAATACTCCACATACCTTTCATGTATAATTAAAAACACGTGTTGTTTATTACGATATTACTACAAAAGTACATTCGAGAAAACTATTACTTTTAATCGCTCGTGAAGTGATATAAAATTAGGGACATTAAACGGGGCATCGAGCCGTCATTATCGTCAATTTAAAAGCCATTTACTTAGGAAGATATCAGCTTAAAACATATTAATGTACAATTTCCATAATGTTTGACTAATAGGGTCACATAAATGTTTGTAATTGACATATCGATTCGAGAGCGGGTAATATTCCGGCGACTGGCGCTCACAAATGGATGTCTCTGTGTTCAGTGTGTTGACTCTCATGTTTCTCGGCAAACAAAGAGCCAGCTTCCTAGCTACCCTTGTTTGTTTAGGCCCATACCGAACGTTTACTGCCCTTTGTGTATCCTCCGTCTCCTGCCTCTCGCTAAAGCGTGAAGCCTTTTTGACTCGGCACTTTTTTCAAGAGCGCTTATAATCGCGTGTGAACCGAGGACTCGCCAAATTGTTTACGATCGTGTCTAATCTAGAGTGTAGAGATAAAATGCCAATATTTGATAATAGCTTTTAATGTAATTAACTTTAATCTATGAACAGAAAAATATCAATTATGGTTGCGTAATTTAACGTCCAATAACTCTTAAAATGTCGTTATGTCACCTCAGTCTGCCACAATCTGAATAAATTATCATTTATTTAAATAGAATGTGCCCTTCTTCATTATTTAACAACTATACCTAACTCATTAGTTATAAAGGACTTGACCTCAAGTGTGAGGTTTCTTTGACTTTTTTCCATTAAAAATTTCCGCTCTTAAATATACCTATAATGCTCCACAGTTCTTTGCAATGTAATCTATTGTTTTGAAAAAAAAAATGTTTTAAAAAATATTCAAAAAACAAGTCGTCATAAATCCATATTAATGTGTATAATAAAATTAAGAATAGTTTAATATTGCATTACTACTTATAATTTTTTGACCAACTATAAGAAATAAATAAACAAACGAGTAAAATCTTATCGAATAAAAGTATTCCCCTATGAATTCTGTAGTTGACCGAACAATTTGCCACGAGATAACGACGGGTTCCATAGACAAATCAATCAGTGGAGCATACGTGAAACTTTTTGTCGGCATTAACGAGCCGCCTCGGCTAATGACTGCGCGTTTCTGCCGCGGCTGTGAGAACATTGTGTCGCACAATGGGGCGCCGACACAATACTACGACTCTATTTTACTAGTGCTATACCGGCAATTAGTGTAGTTAATTCAGAGTTTAAGTTATACAATCATTCGACGCTCCGCCGCTTTCTATGCAAATTAGAATACACATAATACGTAGTTTATTTAAAGCGAAATGATTTTGAAAGTATCTCACCAAGAATATAAATTGCGTTTAATTGACTATAATAGTTTTAGAGTAACGTGGTAGCACATTCACATTATTTTGATAGCGTTAACATTAATCGCTATCTTACGATTTCCTCGCACTGTCTGCTTGTCACGATAACGCGATATCATGGATTTGGTACAAAATTGATTGGATTGATTACAACAAATCGTAACAATTTCATGCGATAAATAAATACGATACATAATGTATTATGTGATCAGCGTATGAATGATAAAGTGCCCGATAAGGAAATGTTAACTTAAGATACGCTCGATATATTATAAACACTTACATCAAGTCTATCATAATCTCCTATTTATAAAGAACGCGTAATATATTTGTTACGCCATAGCCTAATCCTTAGATTTATTACATTTAAAACTTTAAGAAAATAATTCGATCGCTTTGTAGATAAGTTGCGTAAAGCTATGAAAGTCCGAGGCAATGTTGCTATCAATAATACGATGAGGTTAAAGAAAAGTAACGTAATGAATAGCAACGTCGGAGTTTATAAAGAGGTATCATTAGCGAATACATCATTAAGTCGAGCAGATCGGCTCGTGTCCGTGCGCCGGGAAGTTTGTCCGGCAAGCGATGCGAGGAGATTGAGGCGGGTTGTTTGCGTTCGGCGTTGTTTGCCGGCTCGTGCTGCAGCGAGCAAATATTGTTACCGGGCTCGCGCTACGTAACGAATGCGAATTGTTAATTTAAGATACTAGCATACATCTGCAACGTTGAACCTTAATTAATATTGATATCTTGTTCGTTAATTTGTATGGGATTCTTCTTCCATCATATTACGTCGAAAAAAATATGTTAAACATATTGAATTCGTTAATTATGTATTCAAATTTTAATTAAAATCTAATTAATTATAGCAAGCATAGATTATATCAAGTTCATTTACTTAAAACGATTTAATAGTTTACTACGTTTACATATTCATTATCATAATTTTATATTAAAAATAAAGAGGTTAAACGTGAATAAAAATCATTAATTATTACTTAATAACAACACTGCTATAAAAGGGTGTAAATGAAACAAATATTTGATCACATGTACGGACCGTAACGGTCGCGGCGCCGGGGGGAGGGTGGGGTGAATCGGCATGTTTACTTTCTGTGTTTGCGCAGGCTGTTTGGACGCCCGGCAATGCTTATTGTACCCGCTGCAACGACCTGCGCTCAATATTATTTATTCTACCAGACAGCTTCGCAAGAAATAAGATTGATTCAAGTATCAATAAATTCATAGGTAATTCAGTTACATTCGTTGAAACGTTAACATATTTTAATAGGTGACATAACATCCGTTTAAATTAATGACAAATATTTCTTCATACTTAATAAGGTTTCGTAATGTAAATATTAACATTTTAAATTTCCCAATTATCTCGCCAACGCATCTGTTAAATGTTAATAATTATTATTATGTTAATTTTAAAATGTCAATGTGTTCACGCGTATTAATGATTGTGTTATATGACTAACCTTTGCGAGATAAGTGATTTGCATAAAGATTTGCACTTGAAAGAATATTTTAAAATTTTCTTGTTATGCAAGCATATTTATTTGATTGTCGTTTTAAAGATTATCGTAAATATCTTATTATAGTTACATATTTCTAAATCAAATCGCATTTTAGTTTGGTTTCAATAGTAGGCTTTAGATTTAACTGGGAGATTTTAATACATTTTATATTTATGTACAATACGTAATTTTAGTACCTAATATTTAAATAGATTTAGACAGATTAAGATATGTAGGTATATTAAATGTGTATTTCATTATATGACATCATAAATTATTTATCCGCGATAATTAATAATTTATTACTTGATAAGTGAGACACAAATATACATTTAAACACTTCGATGTTTTACCTTTTTCCGTTAAGCACGTTTTTTTAATAGCACCGGATAAAAAAATAAAATAAAAAAGCCTTTACCGTATTTAAATTCACGATTTACAAATACAGAATACAAAGTGTATATTCGAAGCGGCGCGGCGGCGCGGATTGGGCGACCGCGACCGCAACCACAGCGCTGCGGACAGCTCCGTCCAACCTACCTCAGGCTCCCTAGTTCAACCGAACTTGTCTTTACGTACAACGGTAAAAACTAACTTTGTTTAATTATAATAGTACTTGCATATATCAATAAATTGCATAATTACTTAACATTTAGTAAATAAATAAAGGATAAGGAGATGATCTACATATTTTACAGAATTTTATTTTTGACTTTGATATTTAGGAGCCAGGGAATGTTAAGCATTTAAGAAAATTAATATGAATTGATGTATAGATAAGTAATCGTTATCTCAATTAAACGAAACCTTGGATGATGAACAATGAGACATACCTACATACCAGAAATACCATATAGGTAATTGAATTTTTTAAAGGGAAATTAAATATACACAGCTAGGATAAGCTCCAGGCATACCTACATACCTAAATCCATTACACGAACCCGAGCCCGGTAGACATAATCCCGTCCACGTGACTATTAACACGTCACAAACGAAACCGGTGTTTTAGCGTTAATGAATAATTATCAAACAAACTGTGCTACATGTCGTGGTCGTCGCGACATGTACAATGTACATGTACATGCTATCATGTTCTCCACACGTGGCGCCGCACGAAATATCATAATTATTGCACCTCATTTTACACATTGTACACGAGTTTGATCGATAGCACGTAATTACTAATTACCAGCGAATTAACGATAAAAAATTAATATGATTGAACTATAAATTCTTTCTCTCTCCATAGCTTCTTTTAACTTATAAAGTTTTATGAATCTTTGTTTATTTTTATTGTGTTTTTTTCTTTAATATAAGTTTGATCTCAGAAGGTAGGTAGGTACCTTACATAACGTCAAGATGGTATTTCATAATATTACACAAGACTAAATAGATAAATGAACTAAAAATACATATCTACACTTCAAATGTCTAGACACTTAATCATAAATCAAATAATACGTTTGATTAAACATCGCAAAACATTTAAGAATTAGTTCTCCACGTAACATGAGCTGTATGAATTTATTAGCAGCAAAGTACGCGCACTTCAACGATAAACATCGTGCTGATAGCCGTAAGTGAAGGAAGTGTTCGAGTAAAATATACCTACCTACTATGTTAATGTGCTTCAGTCTATTCAAAGACTGGGAATGGTTTTATAAGGTATTAAAAGATAGTATGCGAACGCTGACTAGATAGTTTATGCGATCATATTATTTGACGAAACAATTTATTTTAATCTATTATCACAATTAGTTGATACTGCTGAAATACTTATCATGATAATCTGTATGGCGTAGATACTATCAAAATAAATGGCAATTCAAAATAGTTTTACGAAAACGGTTTAATTTGTAGGTAGACTGATAATAATTCATAGTTATTAAATGTGTACTAAAATAAATCAGAATATCAATGTTATTTGATAAGCAGACATGTTTCATGTCACTGTTTTGAATCGACACGATAAGATCACACTTTGTGAATTTTATTTCGTAAATAAAATTATATCTTTTAAAACGGGATCCGTCGCTCATATTTTCAATTCAACTTGACTCGAGTACCGTTATTACACCAACAGCATTTTTAATTGTATAATTATCGTAAGCCACATCGGCTGCCTATTAATAATTCAACACGCCTCGCGCGCAATTACTGTTAAATAAACATATCCTTTTATAATTACCTTGTAAATAGATTCTTTTAAATTACAAAATGCTTAATAAAATAATTTTTCGTTTATTAATTGTAACCCGATTCGCTAGAAATGATAGTACCATGTAATTACTTCCTACACTCGAGCGCTTCGAGCTCGTCGATGAAAAGTGAAGGAGCAAGTCATCGTTATATCGAATTTAAAACTTTGTTTTCATCGTAATTACACTTCGCCCCCGACCCCTTTAAAAGTGTGTTGTAGTACAACGCTCAGATTGTGTGGGATTCAGCCGTCAATAGCTCCGCGGGCTGCCACCCTCTTTATTTGTACGCGTCCCTTCCCCCGTTTGAATTGTTTCACTATTTGCAAAGACTACCCGGACCCATCACCGCACAACTGTTATACTTCTTTCATGATATGTAAATGATGTTTAATGACACCGGCGCCCGGCGGGTTCGACGAGCAGGTATCGGTACGCCGGCGTCGTTCGGCGTCTTAGACATAAATTATGTTTAAGCATGCAGAGCTGTAACGCTTACGCTAGCTCTTGAAATTCTCACAAAGCCGGGGCTGCATTTTTACGAAGTATCACGGTGAATGGTAAATGAGTGAGTCATGGGCGTGTGGTTTACGAGTGGAATAGAAATCGTCTGTTTTAAATGAAGAGTCAAGGAGCAAACAAGGCGTCCATTATTCATGAGAGCCGTTTCACGCCCGACCACCGCCAGACCCCGGCCGCGGCCCTCGGAGTGAGGCGGCATCAACGCAAACTGTTTCGAAATCAATATCCGTGTCTCAATCAGTGCAATTAAGGCGGCCCCGAAGCGGAGGCCGTATTTGGTGTAATTAGTTTCGCACCATGTGCGTCGCTGCCGGCGAGGGGCGTAAATAAATAAGAATAAATGCTAGATTAGCGTTAACACGCTCGCCGCCCGGACACTACGCTGGCTTCTACGTAACGCCCATACATGTTGTTCGTCACTAACGACATTATTTATCGATAGCTAATAAGATTACCTTAATTTTTACAAAACGTTAATCGTTTAAGCTTTCTGATAACGTACAAACTTAAGACAGATAATTACTAAAATATAATATAGGTATATCCTTTATTACAAATATATTTAACAGAGTAATCAATTAAATTGATTGCGGATTATATTCAGGAATTTAATAAATCCCGAGGGACACGTACGCCCTATTTTTTCATATGGCTGACAATGCACGGCTGGTGTCATTATAGGGTCCGAATTTGAAAACACAATTAGACTTAATACAGAGGTGATTGTTGTCGAGTAAGGGTCGCAGGCGAGGGGTTACGGTAAATCCTTTAATTTGGCTCCCCTATCAAATAATAAAGCGAAGGGGCAGCGGGCTCGGAGCGAACGATATCGCGTTTAGTGGTTTTATTGCAAGCGCCATCTGCCGCGCGACGCACTCTGTAGATGGAGAGATAATTTCGCTTTTATAGCGAGGGGCGACGGAGCGTTCATTGTGAGTTGTTGCGTTCATTTAGACAATTCACAGCGCGGTATCCGCTTGTAGATGTACAGATAGCGCACCCATTATTATACGGGACCCTCACGACTATCTTTATGATATGAACACTGTTATAATTTGATACGCCAAGCGGTGCGCTACACCGCACACGAAATCGAAATCATCTTTGACATTCTGAACAAAAGTTAATAATATTTGCTCGATATAATTGTATTACTTTGTGTAACTATTTTAAGAACGGAATAAATATTAAACGTGATTGTATTCTTTAGATTTATGTTATGAAATAATATTTTTAAACAAACAGATTAGGTATGGGTATAAAACTAATTTACAAAATGTAAAGAATATACCTAAATAAATATCTCCGAACCTATTTGCACAATAAACATATTTAGATACAAAAACAAAGATACAGCATTAAATAAGTAGGGTTTAAGTTAGGTAACGGCTTTCATCAGATTTCAATCATAGAACACCCATAACCTACTGTAAAAATACTTTATTCAAAATCCGTAATACAGTTAATAGTAATAATAAGCATAAATAAAAAATATAAAAGGTATACATAAAGCAAGCTAAT
>DVWF01000104.1:0-10736 GCA_018234925.1 Junonia litoralis
TAACCTGTCAAAACTTAGGCTAGAATAAAGCAGACCCTGGTTAAGTCCGGGAAAAATGCTAGGAAGAAGAAGAAGAATACAAAATTTTCAAATGCTGAAATATTAATCATTTACCAATTATGATGTATCGGTACACGACATTATAATGCAGATACAAATATACTGCTAAAAGTATGTCGGTGAAAGGAACGCTCGAAATTTTTCCCTTTCCAAAAAGTGTTCAAAGCACACATTATACCAGTCATGACTGACGGTGTATTGAAAATGCTTAACGTGGCTAAAAAAGTTATAAATCCAAAAAAAAGAAATTAAAATAATTAAAATTTAATATTTTATTGAAAGTAAACCTTAAATGCAGTAGTCATGTCAAGGGGGCACTTATTTATGCACACACACACTTAATTATCCACACACAAAAATTCATATAAGGTGAGGAGGACTTTAGGAGTTCCCTCATCAGATATCTCCTGATCTTTTTCCCACTGTTTTAAAATATTGATATTACCCATATTTTCTGCCTGGTTTTTTAGTTTACTATTTAACTGACTTCAACAAAGTAAATTTCTCAATTCGACCGTATTAAATTATGTGTGTTCGCGGATAACTTCGTTGTTTGTGGACCGCTTTTGACGATTCTTATTTTACCACGATATCAGAATCTGATGATGGTGACATGACATAGATAGACGGGAATTTTTAAAATTCGATGGGGCCACTAAAGATCGTGTTTATGTTCTTATTAACTAGCTTAAAGCACTAGAATTCAATGAAGGTCCAGAATCGATCTGATTAGTCGAGGGATTAATTTGTATTGATGATAACTTTGCACTTTGCTTTTTAATAAACTTTTGATGTTGGTCATTTTTAGGGTTACGGAACCCAAAAACGGAAAAACGGAACCCTTATAGTTTCGCTATGTCCGTCTGCCTGTCTGTCTGTCTGTCCGCGGCTTTGCTCCGAGACCCTTAATACTAGAAAGTTGGAATTCAGCATGAGTATACATATGAATACCGGCGAGAAAGTCGTACAATAAAATCTTGAAAAATAATTTTTGTTAGGGTGTCTGCTCTATATGTAAAGTGAGACCAAAAAATTTTTTTCTAATTTTTCCCATGGTGTGGTGTCGTTGGATAGGTCTTTTAAAAATATTATAGGTGTGGGAATACCATTTTTCCGAACGAGGATCAGTTTCCGAAATATTAAGCTTCAAAGTGTCAAAATTTTCTCAGAGTCAAGTGTGCCTTCCCCCCTTCTACCGACTAAACTATAGCTTCTAAAAATATGAAAAAATTCATGATAATAGTACATATAATGAATTTAAAAGCAAAATTGTCAAGGCTATCTAGGCTTTTATAGTTATTGAGATATAGTCGATCAAAGTAAATATATAATTTTGGCCAAATTTCATTGAAAATTGTTAAGATAAAACGTTCTTTGTTAAAATATAAGTAAACTTTAAAGATTAATTTATTGAACGTCCGTATATTATGTTTAAACTACGGAACCCTTCAAGCGCGTGGCTCGACACGCACTTGGCTAATTAGTTTTGTTGGGGTTCCGTAGACAAAATGGAACCCTTATAGTTTCTTCTTAGTTCCTTATATTAGTTAGTAGTTACTAGAAAGTTGTGATTCGGTTTGAGTATACATATGAATCACGCCGAAAAAGTCGTACAATAAAATCTTTAAAAAAATTTTTTTTTCGTGGTGTCTTCCCTATGTGTAAAATGAGATCAACAATTTTTTTTCTCATTTATCCCATATTGTGGGATATCGTTGGATAGGATTTTAAAAAATAATATAGGTGTGGGGAAATCATTTTTCCGAAAGAAGTACTGTTTTCGAAATATTAAGCTTTCAAGTGTCAATTTCTCTTAGAGTCGAGTGTCCCCGCCCCCTCTACCCGACCTCAGGGTCGATACATGTTGTAGGTTTTAACTGAAACTGATAAAACTTTATACGATTTTCAGGCCATCTACAAAAAAATCATTTTAAAAAGATCAGTAGTTTAGTCAGACAGTAGACAGTTTTTAAGTTTTGGCTCAGTTTTCACATGAGGTATATTTTCTAACAGCGAATGCACCTAACTACTAGAAACATGAATGAAAAAAAGATCCACCGTTGCCGCTTTGATAAAAAGCAATATTCAAGGTCACAACTATGTATCGTGCCTACGGAGTGGTGTGAACTGTTGTATCGCATTGAATAGTTTTGAGCCCTTTTGAGTATTTTTTTATTATTTTTTTTTTCGTCTGTGGATTTCAGTAATCCTTTTGTTTTAAACAATAATCGATCGAAAACGAGACCTCCACCATACTTTGACACACATTTCTTTTTAACCAATATTCACCAATATTATTTAATTTTTATATTTAATTTTGAATATTGGTATTCAAAATTAAATTGAATGTAAAAATTAAGGCATCTTCTGCCTCTAAATCTACTTTATCTTTATGCCTCTAAATACGAGATTATTTTTTATAATTATGTAATGTTTACTATCTAACACGCGTACACATGGTAACTATCGCTGCTAGGGCGTTCAGGTGTTCAAATACGTGATATAAACTATTATTATCAAAATATTTTAATGCCACACCGATATCATCAATTTTGTGTTCGATACGATGATCTGCGAAAAAATTGTTAACTATATAAAAATCGGAATCCGGAAATTCATCCGCAAATATGTCAAAAAATCAATATTAGTAGATTTTAAAAATCTATTTTTAAGCGACTTTAAAAAAAGGAGTCTTCTCAATTCGACCGGTATATTTTTTTTCTGTTTGTTCGTCGATTACTTCGCCATTTTTGAACCGATTTTGATGTTTTTTTTAGTTA
This sequence comes from Junonia litoralis, assembly GCA_018234925.1. NCBI lineage: Eukaryota > Metazoa > Arthropoda > Insecta > Lepidoptera > Nymphalidae > Junonia > Junonia litoralis. Next base: position 2,841 of record DVWF01000104.1, read on the forward strand.
GAAAGAAAATAATCCCGGAATGGTACCACGATGAGGATATCAGGGTCTGACGATGGGATCCTGGAGAAATCGAGGGAACTCCTCGAATTTTATAGGCACATTTATAGTGATTTCGGTTTTTTTCAAAGTACCTACTCTTGAAGTCGGTTTATTTTTTTGTAAAAAGTTATTTATTTTTTATCCAAGTCGCTTTATTAAAATCTATTAAATAAACTGCTAAAATTGATGGTAAAATTGAATCGGTCATTTCAAAAACCTCATAAGTCACAAAATCATAATTTTTCAGAAATCAATAAAAACTTTTTCATACACAAACAAATGAGTTTTAAAGGACTTTATCATGTTTAATTTAGTATTTGAGTGGTAAAAAATTAAAATAGCGTATAACCTTTACAGTTTATTAATAAAAATAATGTAAAAAACCTAAAAACAGTTCTTGACTTAGCGAGACTTGTTTTAGCGAGAATTAGGGTTAGTGATATATAATTTAACCAAAAGAAACGTAGTAGTCATATTTTATATTGCTTATAATTAAGAATTATACTTAAAAATAATATTAACATTTTACATGTATTAATTTGTCATGTTTTAATATCTTTATGGTACATAGTCATAATCTCCATCATACTCATCTAGATTATCTTCAACATTTGGAGTTGGCCAGCCAAAAATTTTGTAATAAAATGGCATATGTTCTTCCAGAATGCTATCTTGAACTTGTTTTAAATCGTCTATTTTTTTTGATGGGCACTTTCAAATCAAGAGGAAGGAATGTATTGACCTAAGTTGTTTTTACGCAAAATACGCATCTACTTTTGAGGAACCATTTGCAGCAAAAAAAGGATGTTGTAAAAAATGTGAATAAAGTGGTTTTTGAAATGACCGTTTCAATTGTATACATTACATAATTTATTCGGAAATAACATTGCATTAAAACTTCTCTTTAATAATACAGGTGACTTTTAGAAAAGATAAAAATGTATATATCTAAGCAATAATATGTCCTATAAAACTTAATATACTTAGTGTATACTTTCTCTAAATTATATAATTTCAATAAATATCAAAAAATATATATCAAGTACAGACAGAGTTTATTACTATATACTCGTAGTTACTTTTTTTTGCTTTGAGTTGCTTAGAAACGATAAAAATGATAAAAACTTTATCAGGGCTTGAACAATATATATAAACATCCCGAGTAAGTAAATCTCTCATCTTAGTTTTAAATGTCTAGTTAGAATTAATTCATCAAAATGTTTATATTATTTCTTAGTTTAATATTCGTGTGTGGTGGGGTTGAATCCGCAAATATTTTGGGGGTATTTCCAACGGCTTCAATAAGCCATCAAGTTGTGTTCCGACCACTAATGATAGAACTGGCTAGACGAGGTCATGAAGTTACAACGATCACGACTGATCCAGCATTTACGAAAACTCCACCACCTACAAATTATACAGAAATCGACGTCCACAACGTATCATAAACACACTGGAGTATGTTCTACACAAGAGGAGCTCCTGAGAAAGATACAATTGGTTACATGACTTTCTTAAATGAATTCGACACGGAATTAATTGAGAAACAGATAAAATCTGAACCAGTTCAGAAACTCCTTAGTGAGAATAAAAAATTCGACTTGGTTATTGTCGAGTCGTTTATGCGACCGGCACTTGTTTTTTCACACATATATGATGCACCAGCTATCGAATTCAGCACCTTAAGCGCTTTTCTCTCGGCATACGAAAGGGTAGGAGCTGCTACGCATCCAATTGTTTATCCTAGTGCATTTCGACGAAGAATTTACAACTTAACGCTGTGGGAGAAGCTAAGAGAATCGTATATTTATTTTAAAATAGAATACGAAACTGCAAAACATATACATGAAGAAACTAAAATGTTAAGACGAGTGTTTGGTCCAGATATACCTGATCTAGAGGAAATAATAAATAATAATGTTCAGATGTTGTTCGTAAACATACATCCCATTTGGGACTTTAATAGGCCTGTTCCACCAAATGTGGTGTACGTAGGAGGTTCACATCAGAATCCCCCACGTGAGCTACCACAGGTAAAACAACCAATCATAATAATTCATAAAACATTTCAGTACTTCAGCATTAGCTATATTTTTATTAAGCATTAGCTATAATTTTATATTTTATCAAAATAATTCCAGGAACTGAAATCGTATCTTGATTCTTCTAAGAATGGAGTGATATACATGAGTTTGGGTACGAATGTTAAGCCATCAATGCTGACTCCAGAGAAATTGAAAATTTTCACCGATGTATTTTCTAAACTTGATCTAAACTAAAATGTTTTATGGAAATGGGGTAACGATGTGCTTCCTAACCGTCCAGACAACGTGAGGATATCAAAATAGCTGCCACAGGCTGATTTATTACGTAAGTCCCGTTATTATTTTATTAACTATGTAAGGCGTAAAAACTAAAGGCACTAGCATTGTGTTTTTCTTTCTATCAGGACACCCAAAGATCAAGCTTTTCATTACACAAGGGGGTTTGCAGTCTACGGATGAAACGATTACTGCTGGTGTTCCTGTAATTGGTATACCTATGCTTGGTGACCAGTGGTTTAATGTCGAACAATATGTTAACTTTAAAATCGGAAAAGGATTGTTAATAGAAAAACTGACGGAGGACGAGCTAATGGATGCTGTTACAACTGTGATAAACGACAAAAGGTATTATTATGTAGTATGGAATTTATATACGGTTGTTTTGAAAATGTTTAATTTTCATATATTGTTTAAAGTTATACATTATAATAAGTTCATCAGTAGAATAATAGTTCCATTGTAATAAAATAAATGATCATTTATTATTTTCGTACAGATATATAACATTAATTTTTTTTTGTTTCAATTTTAATTTATCAAGAAACAATTTGTTATAATGATCACAAAATATAATAGTAATATTTTTGTAATATTCTCGCTATCTAAAACATTTTGAAAATCGTTAAGACGCCATTTATTTTTACAGTTATCGTCAAAACATTGTTAAGCTGCGTACACTTTTATATGATCAACCTGAAACATCACTAGAACGCGCCGTGTGGTGGACTGAGTACGTGATAAGACATGGTAAAGGTGCATTTCTACGAACGCCCGCAGCTACCATGAGCTGGACTGAGTATTATGAAGTGGAATTAGTTTTATTAGTATTAGCTGCTATAGCATTATTATTAACACTCACAAAATTAGCTATAAGTTACATTATTTCTAAATCTAGACAGTACTTACGAATTAAAATCAAAATCACTTAGTAGATAATGTCATATATTACGTTTTATTGTATAAGTTTTGTATTATAATAAAGACGATATATTTTCTAGTTTAAAATGTGATTTTATTAAATTCTGATTGTTTTGTATTTATTATTCGCCTTGGCCATTAAATATTAACTAAAATTATTTTTTGCTTTTATACTATCTACTTATTAATGTTTCATTCTAATAATATTTGTTATAATAGTTTCTGGTTATATGCTACTTCTTATTTACCTTCTGACTGTTATTTCGTTGTATTACATCTTATTAATTCGTAAATAATATTCTTAAATTTTACTACCACCTCTCCACTAATCAGATTACCTAGTACTAGGACCTAGCAATATTTGATTTCAAATTAAAACTTTACTATTAATTTTACTACATGTAGCCTACATGTACTTTGGCAGATTTAAGTTTATACTAGTAGTCGATATAATAATGGAATGTAACTGTTGTAACGCCTGGTAAGATCTGTAGGGCTATTCCAACCAAAAATCAAGACTCACATAATTGAATTTAGTCATCCCGCTCATGCGGTCTATTAAATTTGAATTGTTAAAAACTTGCTACAGAATATCCAATGCATACATTTTACGTCAAAAATGACAAATACTTTAGTACGACTCGGTGCCGCATCATATCGCGTGGCGCTACATGTACAATCGTGTGAGTGAAGTGTAAAAAATTCGCTTGAGTGAGTCTCGATTTTTGGTCGGAATTGCCTTACAGATCGTAGGAGTGCCAAAATTGTTAAATTGCACATTCGAAGTAGTTCTCAAGCGTGTCACCTTCCCATCAACGATGCCACTTATTTTAGAATAGGTAGGAATATTTTAAGCCTTTCACCTTACTTCTACGTAATAGGTATATTGCTGCAGTTTAACATAAATAATATAAGACTTCCATAATTCCATACCTACATGGTATAAAATACCCCATACATCAAATTTTAAGCTATCGTCAAAGTTCCGAAATCTCTATCCAAAATCTTTAAAAGACAAATCGCTTAATATTGTCACGTAGGCAGACATGAGAGCAGTTAGGTATTACCTAACACAGGAGTCACCTGTTGACAAGTGATAACACGATTGGGAATGATTTGTTCTAACTTAAGCTAGGATCAAATTTGAATACAGCCGCAAGAAATAAGATAAATACTTATAACTTGTACTTACGTGCTACTGCTACGGTGTTATGCTCGTAGACTTTAGGGTTTGTATTTTTTTCAGTCTTTTATTAAAATCACTTTTAAGTATCTCATGACGAAAAATAGATTTCGTATTATACAATTAATGCGTTTTTCTATCATGCAATTATGAGGATGTTGTGTTTATTGGTAGAAAAACAATTGTGGTACCTATGTTTTTCTTGGGTATTATTTTCCATTACCCTATCATTTTTAGGGTTAAAACCTAGTATTATTACAGCATATTGTTATTTGTTGTCTATTTCTTTCCTATTAAGTAATTCAAGACGCAATTTGGACTTATCAAAATCTTTGGTTAGAAATCAATTGGTTGGTTTTTTTTTCGGTGTTTTTCAATACAGTTCACATAGTAAGAACTAACAGCGCACTTGCTACATATGCACCTACGTCAGGAGATAAAATTGAGATGAATTATGATGTAACACTAATCGCTCTCCATAGCAGAGTTGCACAGGCAATTGATTATGCAACATCCTCAGTGCATCAACAGGTTGGGTCTTACGTTGAGACCTATTAAGCAATTACAATTGAATTGTGGATGTATATGATGATACACCAAGAGGATAACGAATTAAAGGTTTAGATGCTTGTATCTAGTATGATAGTTCAGATGTTGTTGATGTTTTGAAAAGATTGGTAAATGTAGTAAGGAAGATGATCTTTATTAATTTCGCATGTGATTAATTTTGAAATTTGTATTTCAATTGACATTTTTAATTAAGCTTTTCATACATATTTGTGATTTTTCTTCTTACATAAGAAGTATAAAGGAAAATGAGATTATCTAATCAAGCAGGTGTTCCGCTTTTTCATTATAAAATTTTTCAGGAACGAACGGTTTTATGTTTCTGATCTCAGTAAACGCATTAAATCTTCCATGATTGGTTTCTTGATATGTTACTTTATATGATGAGAATTTAATTGCTTTTCTGTCATATATTTTCTTTAGCGATATCATGATGTTTGATTTATATGTTTTATCCTTTTTCAGCAATGGAATTTTTCATTCAGCGTTTTGGTGAAATTCATGAAAATACCTAACGTAGAAAAGGTTTTCCTCCCAAAAAAGTTTCCAGGGTTTACGACTCCAGAAGTTTGGTCATGAATCCCTATATCATTGTAAACCTTTTTATATAATGACAAATCTGCGATGACCGTAGGGCGGCATAGGGCAAGACTTTTGCCGTGTTGACTTTATATAAAAAAATTATTATATTGTCATATCACCTAAGTGTGATTTTATCACTACATTGTTTTATTATTTTTCAAATTACTTATTTTTCATCATAAAAGATACTACGTAGCTCGTAAATTCTGATCCTCGAGTCAATTACGCAATTGTATCATCCTGCCACTTCGACATTGACTTTGAACTGAAAATGGCGGAAGTGAGGGTTTGGGCGAATAAATTGGCTAACGATGCCAATGCCCACGACGGTGTCACACCAGATCGGTGGTCCAAGTTGTGTGGAAAAATCTGGAATTAAATGACACTTCATTGATTCTTGGTAACAAGAATATGACTTGGGCCAATAATGTATCCTTACTTTGGTGGACCAAGTTAGATTGAAAGAGAACAATACCAGAGAATTGTTTTGGATCTCAGAAAAATATGGTGCAGTATTGTAATATCGCTAACACCCAAGACAATTTAAAATGTAGATCAGTGGTACGAGTAACATTAGAAAACCTAAATTTATTGAGACTTGTGCTTCTGAAGATCGAAATGAAACCGGCGAATATCTTATGCTTCTACCACAATATGATATCACGTTGGATAATCCAAGATACATCGGATAAATCTAGAATAAATGACACCATCTTAGTTCCTAGTATTAAACTAATTCCTACTACAGATACAGAGGTATTAGATCACTAGTGTTATAGTGATTTAATATCCCTGTATCCGCCGTTGTGTGACTTCATATTAAATCGTCTTTTACGTCATTAAATTAGAATTAAATGAAATATTGTACAATTAAGCCAGCATTGTAATTAAAGATCCTCTCAGTCTAATCCAACGTGGTCAAATATTGCTTCTCTCCTTCGGTTTGTAGCGTGATGTAAAATGGCATTCTTCCGTCGACATAACTGAAACTATTCAGTGAATAAAAAGTGAAACTATGAAACGTTATAAGAAATTTTAAAATTTTATCACTATTTTGAGAAATTACTCCATATGTTCAAGCTTGCAAATTTCTTCTCCTTATAACATTTTTGATTATAAATATTAGTGTCGATAGGTATAGTCCACAATTGGCGGAAGTTAATTAAGGATTTATATGAAAACCTTTTAATGATTTTAATGAAACTTACGATTGGAAAAGGTTATAAAATTTTTCATGAAAATATTATGCTTATTGCTTAGGTTTAAGTATACGTTGTCTTCAAAAAAAAAATATATAATTTTAAACTAACATTTCAACATTTTATTTTTTATTTTGAAATACAAACTCGCTGCACTGGTGCATGCAGAGATTTAATCACAAGAATTATTCCTGGAAAGCTTTGATTTTGTGACCGTCTGATACCAATATCAAAGGAGAGATTTTATCTTTTTATTGCCCGTGAACGGCTGATACACCAACGATTTTAAATTTTCATTATGTAATTTTGTTTATAATTAAAATAAAATATAATTAACATAATTTAACGAAGACATTTTTTAATTGCTTATTTATTTTAACTTTTACTAAAAATTTGCTAAAATTTGACATAATATTTAACCTTTGTAAATTGATAAAAATCTAAAACATTTAAGTACCTACTAGTGACAATCTTACAGATTGAAATCTGTTATATTTTTATGTGAAAAATCAAACACAGGTACTAGACATCGATACATAAGGGGTCGTTCAAGTATTACGTAACGCAATTTTTGAAGAATTTAGACCCCCCCTCCCCCACATGTAACGCACCATAACGTTGTTCTGTACCCCTCCCCCTAGACATTACGTAACATTTTATCAAAATTTTTAGGTGAAAATGGTCACTAAAGTAATTTTCGAAACCATTTTCATCTAAAAATCACAATTATGTCGTTACGTAACGCATTGTTGTTATACCCCCTCCCGGCCTCATAACGCACCGTAACGTTTTACAACACCCTCCCCTCCCCCTAAACTGCGTTACGTAATATTTGAATGAACCCCTAGTGGATAACTTAATAAATAGATAGAGATACATTTCCACAGAGTGTATATTTCAATTATTACTTATAAATAATCATAATTTACCTACTTAACAGAAAAATAAATAATCGATAACTTAATCTATGAACATAATATAAAAAATATAAAATAGACAATAAAAATAAATAAATAACTATATGGAACCCAGATAGGTATCGATGTCACTACAATGAGGCAAGGTGCCCAAAACACTGGCGACA
>DVWF01000105.1:0-10729 GCA_018234925.1 Junonia litoralis
GTTAGAATGCCACCATCATCATTATTAGTATTCCACATTATCTCTTTATCATGGGCTATTTTATAAGTGCGTTGTACCATTTTATAACCTATGTTAAGTCCGTGCGAAGATGGAGTAGTTTTCTCGTGATGAAAATTATTAATTAGATCTCGGGTTCTAGAAGACTAAACTAAAATTTGAAGAATAAACATAAGCACGACGATGATAGGTATTGATGGATAGATGTTAATTTTCCAAATTTTAGTTCACGTAGGCGATAACGTGGGAGCAAAAATCCAAACAACAAAAAGATATTTAATAAAGATAACTGGGTCGAGAATAATTAATAGTTTTATAAAAAACTATGAGACCTACGCTCACATCTATTAGCCAAGAAGTGATTAACATCTTATATTTAATGGTACAAAAACGGATTATATTCTTTATGCACTAGAACCACTGTTTATCGGGTATACTCAAATAAATCTCAATTTTTTTTTCAAGACATGGGTCTATTTAAAACATTTTTAATTAAACCTAAATTAGGAAAACAATTATAAGCATTGTAGCCAGAATGTTTAGCCATATAATTATATGAAAATTAAAGTTGTTTTATTATACACTTATCATTTGAATGGTGCGTCAAGATAGACCAGCCACACGATTATTTCTAAAGTTAAATTAAAGTATAAGCCTATAAATGCCCCACTGCTAGGCAAAGTTCTCACTCAATTTAAGGAAACGTCGAAGTTGGTTGTCCTCAAAATTATGTTACTTCCAATTAAATTTATCTAGAAATTAGAACTGACGCTGAAGTCTATCGAACTAGAACTACCTTAAAAGCAGTAAATATAACGATAATACATTCATAATAATTACCCTGTCACACCCCACTGTCTGTGTAAATTTCGTTAAATTAAAACTTTACTCTTTCTTTTTTCTTCATCTTTAATCGTCTGACCTAACGCTATTTTTATTCTATAATACTTTTAGGCGAACAAGAGACAAGAGGTACCTAATTTGGCTTTAAAATTAGATTTTATACTAATACATTTTTCCAAAAATGTTTGTTTTTGGGGAACTTTACGAATTTTCATGCGAATAACTAATAGCAATCTAAGATTTTTCTAGACATCACGTCTTGTAACAGACTGGAGTCAATAGACGAAGCTATTATTAGCGTCTGTTGCTGCAACGACTCCAGTGATACAATCGACGAATTTAGACAGAAAAATCACTCCAGTTGTACAGAACAGATGATCTATGGCTAATTTTACATTTTCAACATCGTGTATGATGATTTGGTTTACGTGAATGTGGGGGCGTGAGAGGATCCAACGTGCTCGAATGTTAAATCCACGTTACATCATTTTGGTTTAAAATGAAAATGTGTATTCTACATAATTAAAGTCTTAGAAATGTGTTTCATTTTTACCAATTTTTATCATCAACATAATACTATAACATTGATTCTCAAAAGAATGCACTTATGCTTTAAACTTTTTAATACAATCGTATTAATTGCTTTCGATTGAGTGATAAGAAAAGCTACCACTAAAAAAGTTACTCAAAAAGTAAAGTATTAAAAAAATAAGTTTCCCACACTATGAACCGACTGTTAAGTATCTCATCTCTCCTTAATTTTTGTCGAATTTAATTTTCCTTATCACGTTAAGTCTTACTGTTCTCTAAATTTATAAACCTCCAAGAGCTCCCAGATTCATCATAAACCATGAACCAAAAACGATAACCATGTCACCAATTTATCAACCTAATCCCATATTATAAAAGTGAAACATCAGAGTTAAAAACGAGTCTGTTTTGACTGTGAAATATTAAACAAACCTCGCATTGTTGCGATCGAAAACTCCGCTAATAATAAACGTTACGTTTGAAGTTTGAACGCCCTTGGCCAAGGCGCTAGGTTGGCGCTGACCATTGATGCGTCGGCGCATGCGCTGCCCTCACTGACATCACACGCCTAGCCAACTGATATTTGAACATTTGCCCGTAGTCCCCAGAAATGTTCTGTAGTGAAATTGTTATCATACTCCCATCTAATAGCTATTTGATTTCGTGATGCATGTGTATGCAACGATTGATTTTTTTGTTTAAATAATTAATTTAACAATAATTAATTACTTAAATATGATGATAAAGATGAAATACATTTGTTTTGAATTTCATTATTTACGACTTATTTTAAGCTTCGATGGATTAGCTTAAACTTGTCAATAATATCAATGTCAATAATATGTTATATTTGAAACAATTTTTACTATTTTTTGAGTACCCTATAAATTAATCGATATAAATCCTGCCTAAATATGACTTTTTAACATTATCAAGTGCAAAATTGGTGATAACAATGTGCTGTAGGTACTACTAATCGATTCCAACTCAACTTATTTGAGTAACGCACACCAAACAAGCAGAATATGTAAAAAGTGTTACTTGAGAAAAGAAGTCTAAAATCAGAAAAAATCTTTACCACTTTAGTAAGTTAAAGTGAAGCAAACAATTGTTTCGTGAATCAAAAACCTTAACTATTAGATCCTGTTGAACAAAATAATATTCAAACATCCGATTGATATGATACTCAGACAATTAGTTACGAGTACATTTCCGAAACTTATAAGAAAAATGCAACCTATATGATATTTATAATTGTTTAAAGGTTTAACTAAGCCTTCAAAAACATCATACAAAAGTTGTCAATAAAGGTTAAGGAGCCAAGTGCTTGATTTCTTTTTATTCCTATAAAAAACATTTGCAATGTGATGATAATAATAAATAATTAAAATAAAATTAATAATAGATAATATAGAATATATAGAATAATAGAAATATAATAGATAATAAATAAAATTAAAGTTATTATTTGTCTGAAGCATTCAATCAGCAAAAACTAAAGTTCCAGCTCTACAAAAGTAAGCTCGTTGTGATAGATAGAGTAAGAAACAATCTCCATTGATAATAAATTCTGAAAAAGTGAAAAATTTTTAAAGAAACCATAATTTAAAAGCCCAGAGCGAAGAATTACCATAATTTACGAGAAGAAACTACTCAAACAAGGAGCATAAAGCAAACTATGTATTAGCAACATTAACATGTTTACACACGAAAATGTTTTGCAAAAACCGAACGTCATAAACTAATTTTAGATTTTCGCACTTTAAAAAAAATAAGAGGAAATTTTACGGGCACGGTATTATGATTTATGTGCACAGCAATTACCGTTCGTGATTAACATTATAAAAGAGTGGCCCAGTTACCGAAACGGAATCTGTTAACATGTGCTAATGTTTGAAGTTTGATCTAAAATTACGGACCTGCCTAAACATCAGACGGAGTGACCTAAAACTATCATTACGCTGAAAAATTCAAGTATGCTTCTGAAAAATTATTCAAATTGACAAAAGATTTATTTGCGAAAAAATGAAAACGGCAGACGAGCAAATGTTTTACGTGATGATGTACTTGCGGGATATTTATTGTTTTGCATTGCGAATAGTTGTCTTACTTTTTTATATTAAAAATTCATAATGCTCCTTCAGACGTGAGGGGTCACAAATCAAAACAGTATTACATATGCAAGAATGTAAGCGTAGATTTCGTGACGCCAGGTCATGGCGATTGTCGGTACATTTATGGAACTCCTGTTTTTTTGCAGGTTAGCACGTAGTTGCCTATATTTAGTTACTGAATAAAGTTGGTAATTGGAAAGAAAAATTGATTATTCCTAATAGTGCCTGTCACACAGTCATTGAACCCCTTAAATAATAGTACTAGTAATATAAATTCCTTTAATATAACATTATACATCCACAGTTAATTAACTGAAGGTACATCGCAGCGTTACGCGTTACCCGACTTCCGTAAAGAGCCACTAATCTTATGAATGGAAATATTTATGAACGCCTTACCTCATTAGGGGCATTAAAAGTTTCCAAGTCATAACGGTAACTCTTACGTACGGCGCTTCATTGTTCATTCAGCGTGCGTACATAATATTGTTCGAGTTGAAATTTGTACGCTGCCCTGAAAAAGTGTCAATTCATCATAGTAAAGCCTCGGGAGCGAGACCGAAGTCTCCCGAATAAATCTCACTTCCATACTTTCGCGTGGGGAACGACTGCTTTATGAGATCCTTAAGGCTGTATGGATTTGGGAAAATATTTCCTCTGCGTGCTAGCCCTCGACAAATGAAGGAGCTGAGCACATTAGAATGTGTGAAAGGGCCCATAGGCGTTTTTATTGTTATACCGACCAATTCGTTTAAAAGCGACTGCTAGTACGGCCCGTAACGTTCATGCGAAGTGCCTACTCCCTAATATTTATTGCGCCACTTTGGTTTTTAGGTTCGAGAAAATTTTTGATTCCTTCTAATGTAACATTATTATTATTAGGTACCAAATGTATAAATCAATTCCTTACGAATTTCGCTTTATCGCTTTGAGTTGTCCGAATAAAATATAGATATTAGTTAGTAGACAAACATAATAATATTTCATAAAATATTAATTGTCTATTGTTTGTATTAATAATTCATTTCAAGCCCACGAACCAAAATACAATCTAGTATATCTTTCAAATAGTAGCATAATTGTAATTGCGGTAGGTATTCATTAAAATTCATACCTAAGCACATAAACTGCGGTACGTAAGGGCAGCGGCCTGGGCGCGCCTCGTTAGACCGTGCGCCTCCCCTCTACTCTTCCTTGCGCCCGCGCACCCGTTTGTTTTAACCTCCACGACATTTCCATTGCTAGCGCGGAAAATGGACATTTAAGGAGTCCGGCAAATCCCAGATAATCTTTATTGTGTGTTAATAAGTTACCGTTTGCCATTTCTTCGGCCTATACAAGGCTAGACCTAAATAAGAAATACTTTGATTAAACATTACGTTTAATTTGTGAGTGACAAACAATAATTTGTTTTCAATGAAAATAAAGTGAACCTGAAACTTATTAGTATAACAGGATTTATTCCAGATAATAATAAACGTTGTGCGAGAAAGCGCTACGCAAACACAATCGTTTCACCATACAAGGCACTGCACCAGTTACAGATAAATTGGAAGGCTCGTGGGCGATGTGATTTGAATTGAATTAATTATGAGACGCGGAGCACTCGCTCACGAGCTCCTGCAGGAAATGCAAACGAGCGGAGAAAAATTGCGAGAATATATGATATTTTCGCTGCTATTCTATAGAATACGCGCCTTATCTCGATACCGAGTTCAATAAACCATGGGACGCGGCTGCCGCGAGTCTGAATCGCGGACGGTGAATTTATGCGACACAATACGTATACAGGTGTCGTCGAGCTCAGCACCCCTTCAATAAGCCGCCGATGGGAACTAAATAGGATAGGGACCTCGAACTGAAGTATTCGAGCGTTAGGAAATACTTTTACCGAGCCGTTTAATAATTCAGTAAAATAAATTGGTTCTCGTTAATAAATCCAAATAAGGTATTAAATGAATAAAACACCAGCCTAATCGTTGACAGAGTAATGAAAATCCAATTACTTCTGAAAAGTTCGTCGTTAACAAGATTCGATCAGCGAACAAAACAGAGTCGCTCATAAATCAGTGCTGAATATTTGCAGCGCGTTCGGAATATGAATTATTCTCGGTGATTGTTCTTGCGACCACGTCATGGTTCATACATGAAGCGCGCACTAGTTTTTTCGTAACTCCGCAGTCATAAATGAAAGCCATTTCGTAAAATTTTCAAATTTAAGTTCCTTGCGCCGGATAAGTTTTTCGATCAATTTCGGAATACCTTTCTTAAATTCGTTCGTCATGTGATCGTTTTCGTCCTCATTTTGTTTATAATTAATTTTATCGTCAGTTGGTGCGCTGACCAAAATTGGTCCTCCAGGAAAGCGGAGGTCCGTAGCGCCCGAGGTTCTCTTCGGAAGATAACCTGAATATGTTTGGGCGAATTTTTCGAGACTTTTTATCAATCGGTAGCTTGGCCGGTAATTGGCAAGCGGGCGAGGCGGTCAGGCATAATTGACGGTGCTATCATTCTGAACTACTCTGTTCGGACATTCGGGGAAACTCTTAATTGGTCCACCTTTGTTGACGTTCAATATCACCGCTCCGATAATAACGCAACAATTATTAACAGATCGTTGCTTTTAATTAGTCGCTGAGCTTAAAGTTATTACTTTCAATATTTGATCGAGTCAGTGATTTGGCAAAAAGCTTTATTAAGCCTGATGAATGATATCTTTCAGCGAGCTTAATCATTTTAATTGAAATGATAAAGAAAATAACTAACATAATTTAATTTTATTGAAATGCTCAATTCAATTATAAACGAAGTTCTCCTAATCGAAAAACATTGGATTAGGAAGTCTCTGATTAAGCTCTTGCCAACGCAATAACTCAAAGATTCAAACGCTCCATACTTTTTGGGCGCTTGAATTACGATGATTTATTTAGTTTTTTGAAGAAAGATTGTGAAGCAATTTCCACTAATAAGGTATTGTCGAGAAGTCCATCTAAGCCACTAGAAGAAGTAGATTTCTTATTGGTTCATAATTAAAGCGTCCTGAAGGTGACCGTCTATCCTAAAGACGAATAAAAACCCAGCATTCGTTGAATACTAACGAAAGCAGCTTCACTGAATTTCTCCAACGAAAAAGCTCCCGAGCGATACTTATCAAGTGTTTGAAATGACACAACCGGATTCCATCCCTTTCGTCATGTACTTTTTTCCAAACGGGAAATAAAACTGACGAATTTCTCAATAAAAGGGAGATGACCGGCGAGTTGTCACGTACTGGGGGCAGAGTGGATATTTGGAGCGGTGCAGCAAAAACTATTCAGGGGCCATTATTATGGCATTTTTGTCGTCTGACGGGGCTGCGTGGTCGCGGCCATTACGGCGCGGTGGAGGGGAGGGGTGGCGCGGCGGGGGAAGGTATTCGCGGTCCCCGCGCCACCCGCGCCGCCGCCCCGCGCTCGTCCCGCGCCGCCATCCATCTTCGATATGCACATAAAGCGAACCGGACCCGTAACGGCAGACCCACATTCCCACTGCTCTTAAATTTATTTATCTCTTTATTAATTCTCGACTTGAATTTTAATGTTTGTGAAATTCGTCTTTGAATATTTTCGATTTAGTCCGACAATTTTATTGAATGTTTATTCATGTCCGAGATAAGAACTTCATTAGATTGTCGGCTCTCTGCATTGTAAATAAGGTTTTAGAAAATCAATAAAAATGTTGTTATTGACGCCTTCGAATAGCCTAGACCTGGAAAGGTGTTAATTTAAATGTAAAGACCGAAACACCTCATTACGCTGGTACAAGTATGGGCAATTCAGTTTTTTATTTTTTTTGAATTTATTGATATGTGCGGTATGTACTAATATAGATGAGGAGATGAGAATTTTAACTTTTTTGCCCTTAATGCTCCGGTATTAGTAAATAAATTCTGTGAGAATAATTATACATGTCTTAAATATATACTATTTCTTAAATAAAACCTATTTACGATTAATTGACCATGACATACACATAACATATAAAAAGCTATAAATATGACTACAAAATATAATTACAAAAACAAAGTAAAATAATGAAAGTCAGCTGTTTACAATAGAATCGATAGGGTTGGCCCATAAAGCATGGAAAGGCTTGCGTGGAGCCCTAACGAAGCTTCGATATCGAAGTGGACATGTTGCCTTCAAGGGACGGTTTAATTAATGTCTGTCGTTTTACTTGCGTGGACGTATTAATATACATCAGTGTATTATTAGATATATACCTGAGCGAGGTAGGTATGATTGCAAAATGATTAAGAGAATTGACTTTTAAAAATGTCTTTCTTTATTTAGATTTTTTGTAAAAACTCATTTGTTACTTATTAATTTTTTTAAAATAAAATTCACGTTTCCGTGTTCTTGATCTTAAATTTTCTTTCACCTCATAGGTAAGTTATTCGTCCTGATTTTCACCGAATTTTGTCTTCATAATTTTTTTAATTAAAATAATTTTTGTCTGCTACAAACTTGTCATCTGATCATGAGTAAATTACCTTACAGTAGCCTATATAATTGAAATATATTATATACCTCAGAAATATATTATTACATACCTCAGAAAATTCAAAGTTTTCCGAAGGAATACTAAAAACGTATATCACAATTTAGTCTCCAATGAAGTCGTTCGCACATCATATGTAAAAACATAAATAAATATCGTAAAGAATATTTATTAAAGTAGTAATTCCACATCAGTTACACAGCCTTCGTTTAGTGGCCGCGAGGGACCGGGACTCGACTGTCTCGACACTTGCAACTAATGCGCAAACGTTGCAATATTGTGTTGGCCGTCCCCTCTTTGCTTATAAAGAATTAATTATCATCGTATAGTTGTGTAATTCGGTTTTTATTTAGTTTTTGTGTCTAAGTTAAGGATGTGATAATGGTTATAGGTATTATGTAAAACAAATAAAATAAAGGAGTAAGGTATTAAACTTTATGATTTTTGCCTGAATATGTATTTTATAAAATTAAAAAAGAATTTAAAAAAATATTATTAGACAATAAATATTACGACATACTTTTAGTAGCTCTAGATAATTTATTATACAATAAATATTAATTTGCGTTTTATATAGTATGTATAATGATGTAATAAATTAAAGATTTTGTCGTTTGCGATTCTTGTTAGTTTCAAAAACGGAGAAATATATAGGCTTCATGCGAGCACGATCCGAACTTCGAACTGTAACCCTCCGAGTCAAGCCGTAATTCTGAACGACAATCACTGAACACTGACATTTGTGTATCGAGTTGTTTATGCCTAAATGTTTGTCAACCGTTCGTAAATTATTTGACAACTGACTCTATTTGAAAATTTCCAACTTCGAAACTTACTAGAAAACCAATTTTACAACAAAATTTATTATTTACATCGTGATTTGTAGCATAATCCTGGAGTTTTATTATCATACATTCATATCACACAATTTATTACGATTGCTTTTCATCGATAAATTTCGAATCAGCCTCCCTTCCGATACAATCACGAGTATCTAACATCTATAGGCGTGGACCTATCACGATCAGGTTAGTGTAATTTGCAATTGCGTCTTTGTGTTAATTGATCCCGCCGTGTTGGTTACGATAATTGACAATAAATTGTTACGCACATTAATCTGTACATCAAATTACCTCTTCGTAACGGCTTATAAAGGCCAATATTCCATGGTGCTATAACTTCCTTTGACGCATGAATTTATTGCGTACAAGGAGCGCTCTCTTTACAAAAAATCTAAATATGGCAACTTAAATGATCAGTATTTCCACACATTCGTCAAAACACGACGTACGTTTAACTTGTTACCTATTTCTCGAGACAGTCGTCTTGCAAACATACATATAAACACGTTTAAGAACGTGAGGCCCGCACTAATTAACGTTCAACGTGAAACTTTGTCGTGTAGCCTCACCAGGCCAACTTGATCTGCTAGCTCTCATACATATTCTCCTTTTTGTCCCATTCGTTATAAGAAAGGGAGGACGGGAGGGTCTCATTAAGCTGGAGGCTTCGTAATTGCGTGTCTAACGTTCCCTACACGTAACATGGCCTTTTATTAGGTGGAAATTCTGTATATGGTACTAAATTCAGGCTTCGGGTGCGAGTTATGAAGTAGGAAAGGGCGAAAGCTAATGTGGTCTTCAAAAATTTTTTACGGCGCAAAGGACTATAATAAATTGCGTGAATGTTATTTATTTACTAGTAAAAATAAAATATGGTAAATGTCATTCTAAATTGTTTGCAATTCTGTTATTTGAAATCGCTTGTTTTTAATTCAGTTTTTATTTGGCCGGTGAAATTTATGTGCCGCCCGAATCGCAGTATGCACCGCGTATCTAGCTCAATGAGGCTTGATATAGTTGATGCATTATTGTCATGTTACTAGACAATCGTAAATGTCTGCATTACATGCGGCCATTGTTTACGATCGTTTAACGCCTTACTCGCATTATAAATTATAAAGAGCTGAGCAATGATCTATTGATACAATTTTTTAAATGACAAAGTTAGCGTGTTTGATTGTAATAAAGTTTTACTTCTTCCAATACCGAAATCTGTTATTGCTCGCATGTCTAAAACGCTCATAAATCATTATTGTAAGATTAATGAATTCAGATAGAAACTTCGAGATACTGTAAAATATGTAAATTAATATTTATTCGTTTGTACAGAGAGATCTAAGTACTATACAAAATGTTGGAAGTAAAGTTATTTATTTTCGTTTCATTCAAATCTTCTAAATGAAATTTTAGAATTCGTTACAATATTTTATTTGTACTTTAGTTACAAAATAATAACAATAATAAAATTAAATATAACTCGTTGAAAATAATTACTTGTTGGCATGTTAGTGTTATTGTCTTGAATGTGTAATAATTGCTAAGAGACGTGTAAAGAAAAGTTCAAATAAAACATTCTTCTATAACTAGTTTCTTATGGAGACATAGTTATTTACTGGCATTGTTCGCTAACAAGCTAACCTAAGCAAGTTTCAGACGACATCGCCACTAGCTTTTGTATAAACTCATATTAACTCATATTAATGAGCCGAGATGGCCTAGTGGTGCGAACACGTGGATCTTAACCAAAGGTCACGGGTTCAAACCTTGGCTAGCACCGCTGGATTTTCAAGTGCTAAATTTGTGTTTAAATTCATCTCGAGCTCGGCGGTGAAGGAAAACATC
>DVWF01000106.1:0-10725 GCA_018234925.1 Junonia litoralis
GTTGGTGTTGCGCTCAACACCATAACATACATCTACATAAACTTATTCTGAACTATATTAATTATCAGATTGATACTATCAGCGTTGGTCCGGGCGAAGCCGGAGCGAGTTGCTAGTTAGTTTATAAAGATAAATTGCTATAATTCGGAGAGGCTATATTTATTGAAGTAACACCTCATAACAGAACTATAATAAAATATTTTTCTTTTTCGCGAGACGTCTCGCGCCAATGCATTGTAGAGTTGCGTAGATGCCAATAGATATCTACAATATGCGGATTTCCAGAAAATGTATCTTAGAATTACCAAACCTACGAATTCACAGCTTGTTCATTTATTTAGACAATTTACACTGTCATTTGCAGAAAGTTTTCCTTGTCTATAATAGGTATATGTTCTACTTTTACTCCTTTTAAAGAGAAAACTGTCACAACTAGGTAGTAGGTACCTACTACTAACCTATGAACGAGATTCCGAGATAATATTATACCAATTTTAAATTATTATTAAAGAGCCAAAATATGATTTTCTGGTTATAATAATCTCTGAGCTAAAAGAAAAATGGTAAATCTTGAGTGTGAAACTTTAAAACCACTATCCTTCATTGAAGCAATCAGGTTAAACTGAGACATACCTGCACGTTGGTATAGCGGTCAGGTGTATCCACATCTCATTTGCCATTCCAACGATAACGTGGGTTTCGGTCACTCCGCAGCATTACTAAGCTTAGTGACCTTCTCGGTAGTAATACTGTGTTCAAAACTTGTACAAAATTTATTTATTTATTTATTTATTTATTTATTTAAAGACACACCATCGGCATACACACAATAAAATATTAGTTAATAAAAGAACATCAGACTTATTCTGCGTGGTACCCCATTACAGGCGTGTACAACACTTGCTACAATAAGGATATCAAATAAAAAAAAATGTGAGACAATATTTTGACAAAAATGAAAACAAACATAAATTAAACACAAATTCTAACGAAAATTACAGCTAACTAATCACACTAAAATAAACTTAAGAAAATATAAAAAACATAAAATTGAAATAAAAAACTAAATAAGATAAAATTTAAATTAGCCTAAGACTAAATAACAGAAATAATTTTTTTCTTAAACTTAGGTAATGTATCGTGGAAGATGTCAACATCATTTGTAGGACCAATTTCATTGTAGCTATTTACTATACGGTTTATAGGTGAATGTTTGCCAACATTTGTTCTAACTCTTTTCATTGAAAATGGTTTGGAAATAGGGAAACGGGGGTTAAGACGCGGCACAGATAGGCAAACTTCTGACAATATATCCGGTGCATCTAAAGATCCATGTAAGAGTTTATAAAGTAGCAATAAATCTAAATAATTACGACGACTTTCCAGTGATTTTAATTTAAAGTGAGATAGGCATATTTCATAGCTAGCACGATATGGACATTCCCTATCTTTAAACGCTAGAAAACGACAAAATTTGCGCTGTATTTTTTCCAATCTATTGACGTTTATTTTGTAACTGGGATTCCAAGCTGGGGTAGAATATTCAAGAAGACTCCGTATTAAAAAATTATAAACTGTTAAAATAGTTTGAGTATTTTTAAACTGTTTACAATGGCGTTTTACGAAACCGAGCATTTTCCAGGATTTCTCAGAGATACTATTTATATGTTTATTAAACGTTAGCTTACTATCCATAATAACTCCTAAATCTCGGACTTCGGAAACTTCGGTTAAAGATACACCATTTATTAAATAGATGGAAGAAATAGGATTTATTTTCTTGGTAAATTTTATATGGATACATTTATTCACATTTAAAATCATTTTATTATCTTTACACCAACTATTTACAGCGTCTAAATCACTTTGGAGTAATTTGACATCATCAACACTTAATATTTGCTTATATATTTTCAAGTCATCAGCAAACATTAAACACTTGCTATGCAAAATTTTATCTGTAATATCGTTTATGAATATTAGAAATAGAATAGGACCGAGATGGGAACCCTGCGGTACACCTGAACTGGCTATAAATGTATTAGAGCTAAAACCATTGACAATTACTTTTTGCACTCTATTATTAAGATAAGACTCAAACCATTTTAACAGAACGCCATGAATACCATAACTTTGTAATTTTGATTTTAAAATAATGTGATCTACCCTATCGAATGCGTTACTAAAGTCTGTATATATGGCGTCTACTTGTGTCCCATCATCTACATATTTAGAGAGATCTGAAACATAACTAACAAGGTTGCTTACTGTCGACCTATTCCTACAAAATCCATGTTGTTTATTTGCTATCATCTTATTTACGAAGAGGGTGAGCTTGTCGCAGATAACTTGTTCAAATATTTTTGAAAAATGATTTAAAATGGAAATTGGGCGATAATTACTGACTAAATTCCTATCCCCTTTCTTATAAATTGGTACTACATGCGCCTCTTTCCATTCGGAAGGAAAAGTGCCAGCAATTAGGGATCTATCAAAAATTAGTTTTAATGGTAAGGTTAGATATTTATAAACTTGTTTTATGAAGTATGGGGGTATGCCATCCGGACCCGCTCCTTTGCTTGCGTCAATAGATTTTAGGATCCTTGATAATGTACGTTCTGCAACATGAATTGAACCCATTGAAAATTGAGGAAAAATATCATATTTATTGAGCAAAGAAGGTGAGTGCACGGTATCGTCTGTTGATTTTGTGAAAATAGATGAAAACCTATTTGCAAACAAATTACATACACCATCACCGGTATTAGATGTATTGTTATTATCATCAATCATTTCACTAGGAATTGTCGATGAACCTCCTCGCATAGTTTTTACATATGAAAAAAACTTTTTTGGATTGGATTTTACTGCAGTTTCAACCCCACTTATATAACGAGAATAACAAGATTTCATGATTCTATCTACACGATCATTTAAAATGTCCAATTCAATTGAGTCTCTAGGATTGTTATACTTTTTAAATCTATATCTTATTTTCTCTTTCTCACTTATAATTTTGATTAGGGCTCGTGAAAACCATAAGGGATATTTAATATTTCTTTTAATACATTTTGGCACAGTTGAATCTATAATAGATCGAAGTATGTGATAAAAAATTGAAACCATGATATTGACATCCCCCTTAGCCGATTTAAATTCTGACTGCCAGTTTACTTGGCTTAATTTAGAATTCACAATGAAGTAATCTGCCTTTTTGTAATTATATGTGGCAAAGAGATTAGTTTTAAGTGAAATAAATTTTTCAAAATTAACATGAATATCTAGTGCAGGATGGTGAGGATCGAGTTTACTCAGTATATTAGACGATTTTTTAACTGATATGTTTGAACAATTGCTGAGAACTAAATCTAATATTCTATTATTATTATTACTTATATTGTTAAATTGTAGTAAGTTATTTAAAGACATAAAATCGACTAAAGAAATACCCAGATTTGTGTTATAGTTTAACGGTATTAAGTGATTGTCCTTTTGAGAAAAATTCCAATCGATAAATCCTAGATTAAAATCTCCTAAAATTATTATATCTAAAGAGTTCGATTCTATTACAGTACTTATATTATTTAAAAGAAGATCGACAGCTTTACAGGTTACAGGTGGTGGCAAGTACAACACACAAAATACAATGTCCTTTGTCAAACCATTTTCCTTTACTTTCACTGACACCCACAAGTCCTCGAAAATACTTTCAAAGTGTTTGATACGTTTAGACTGTATTTTATTTGACACAGCTATAAGAACTCCTCCACCATTTTTACCAGACAGTGCAGTTGTACACCGATCTCTTCTGTATATTGTGTAGTCAGTAGTAAAAAGCTCGTTATCGTGAATAGAATCATCTAACCAGGTTTCCGTTGCAATTATAATATCAAAGTTATTTTTGTAAGTCTCTAACTGAATATCATGCAACTTAGTCTTCATGCCGCGAAAATTTTGGTAGTAAATATTGAATTTTAAAGTTAGTTTTTACGTAATACTACTCAGAGGTCTATTGAATTAACTTTACATGTTCTGTAATGACTCCTGGCACTTTATTTGTTTAGCCGGAGATGTGTCGTTTTTTCGCACAAAAATACGTCCGTTCCGTATCCACACAAATCTGTACTGTTTTTCGCGAGCCACTTGTCTGGTTTGTGCATGGAGAGATTTATAATATGGTGACAAATGTTCTGATATAAATATAGAGGACTTCGTTCCTCCGTAACCTAGATGACCCGAGTGAAGCTTCTCAGTAGGATTAGACTTATTGAATTTTGAAACAGCTGCCAATACTTCATCCCTTAATCTTGTGCTTGGAAGTTTAACTATTATGGCACGTGGTCTCTTAGAATTACCATCCATTTTTCTTACTCTGACACAGGTAATAACATCACTGTCTTTTAAAGGGACAGATACCACTGCACCAACTTGTTTAATGACAGACACAAGGTTTTCGGATTTGTTTTCGGGGATACCGTTGATCTCCAGATTATTTTCTCGTGAATGCTGCTCTAACAGTAGTAACCTAGATGTGAGATCGTCAACTGTTCCGGAAAGTTTTTTATTATCTTTTGTTAATGCTATTATTTTCTCTTCACTAGATTTGAGATCAGATTTTATACGGTCATAATCTTCACTTAAGAATTGTATAGTATTTTTTAAATCTTGTAACATACTCAGTTCATTCTTTATTGTTTGAAATTCGATCGAAAAATATGAATCTACGACCTTTTTAACTGCTTCTGTTACTGCAATTTTAATTTCTTTCTTCAATGAAATCGAATCTATGTTGATTGTTTGTGAGGTGAACGTGGGTAAATTACTATCAGTTGTAGGTAGAATAGGTGAATTACTTTCAGAGCTCTTTGTGCTATTACTTAAATCATTGAAATTATTTTGTTTTTGTGAGATAATTGGAGTTTTAGAAATTTCTTTTTTGGTTTGTTTGTGTTTGCATTTAATACAAATCCAGTTATTTTTATTCATCTTATCCATCATATTAAAAGATCCTTCCGATATTTTGGCACAGTTTATATCATAATTATGTGTGCATTGTTTACACTGTAAATATTGCTTATTAACAATATTTTTGCTACATCCAATACATGTTTTGAGCGTAGAAGACATTGTTATTGTTTGTTTTTATCAATAATTGTGAATAAAAATTGTAGTAAACAAGCAAAAAACGGCCGGTTACTTTCCTGGTAAACGGCAGCGGTAAGCGATGCAAGCAAACATGCGCGACTCATGTGTTGGACACTGCTGCGATATGAAGCGGTGTAAACGCTCTGTACGTGCAGTGCGCTTCAATTCTGCGAATTGCCGTTGCGTAGAATGTTTCGAATTGTTTATGTTTATAATTCAACAATTACATTAAATTTTACACTTGTGTTCACTTCACTGGATAGCACTTTTCACAAGTAACTAGTTATTATAAGATTTAGCTATTAAACTGCACGTTTTACTATAAATTAGAATTAAAAACACGGAGCGTAGTCTTATGTCGTTGCCGGTTATTTTTTTATTTTTTATTTTAATTAATTTTTAATTGTTTAAACTAAAATAAATAAGTCGAGTATCTAAATGCACCATTACGCGCGTGTACTACCATAGAGTGCTGGCTGGTGGATCATTCAACTAGCGGTGCACCTTATTTGTTCACAGGTACTACTGAGATTAGATATCGCAATAAATCAACTGTTCACCTAATATGTTATTTTTTATGATTTTTACATTTATTCTATATTTCTATATATATATATTCTTCTAAATGAATTAGAAGTAAATGAAAGACATTATAAAAGAAAGGTCTAAAATGAAAATCGACTTGTAGTATCGGCAATGTGTAGACCATCATATTATTTCTTGTATTAAAAAGATAGGTCAAAAATAAAATGTCTAAATCACAAATTGATAACGTGATTAAATGACTGTAAGAACAACAATGTGCATTTAACAAATTACCCTAAACGTATAAAAATATAAGCGTATAATAAATACAATTTGCCAGTTCCCGTCATGGAAGCCAAGTTCGTGTGACGTGGCGTTGTAATACCGTTCTGAATGGAATATTTAACGGATTCCCTGAGGTTATTGTGAAAGCAACCAATTTACAGCCCATTTGTGACTCGTAGAAACCGAATTGTGAAAATTCAGTACTCGTCGTTTGTATTTGGTTGTATTGTTCAATATTCAGCATGCCAGTAATGTCGGAAAATGAATGGCAAATTCTTGGAAAAATTATTTAATAAGACAATTTTGTAAACAATTTATGTAAGATTCTTTTTTGTTAATGAACTAAACCTTTTAACCATTAAAATATTGCATCACTTCAAAATACAAAAAAAAGCCATTTCGCTACATTTTTTATCGTGTTTTAATGAATTGCGAGACTTTTGGCCCTCCATTCGGGATACGCTCTACATATTACCAACAATAAGTCACATTTTAGTGGGAACCATAAAATAGGAGGCCATTCTTTGGCGTAATATCTTAAAAATAAATATTGTAAAAGATATGAGAACATCATGTCTTTGGATAGCGAATATATATTTTATCTCGTTGATACTCAAAACATTTCTGCTTGGCGAATATTTTTCATTATCTTCGACTGGCCCGAGGCGGAATCATAGGCATGAATACAATACAAAGATCTTTATTTATTCGTGCACTTCAATACAATATACATTAAATTGCAGCAATAAAAACAATGAAAACATTTAAATGTCGTAAAGATATAA
Source organism: Junonia litoralis (assembly GCA_018234925.1). Classification (NCBI taxonomy): domain Eukaryota; kingdom Metazoa; phylum Arthropoda; class Insecta; order Lepidoptera; family Nymphalidae; genus Junonia; species Junonia litoralis. The sequence continues at coordinate 6,741 of DVWF01000106.1, forward strand.
CTATAACAATTCAGAAACAAATAAAGTAATTTTCTTATCCATAAAAATGTTTTATATGAAAATAAAACCAATATTTAACTATGTACAAGAGTAAAGTCGAAAATGTATGCATTTCTTTCTGAAAATTTAATGTAGAATTGATATGAATTTTCATTGGTTTTTTTTTTCTTTGTCTTTTCTGTAGTTTCGTTTTTTTTCCAGATTTCTTTCTTCAATATTGGAACTATTGTAAAATATCTCTTTCGATTTTTAAATTAATATGGAATATTGAAAGATAATAATTGGAAATGGATATAATTGATAGTTTTTAACGTAATTGAAGAAAAACTATGACAAGAATAAGTTCCTTCTTCTTTAAATTTGCAAATACCGTAAAACTAACGAATGTTAAATTTAGTTGCGTAGGTACACCAAGAATCTTACGGACAAAACTTTATATTTTTAATTTTAATACTTCAATAAAATTTCTTTTAGAAATAAGCCCGCCATTGTGAACAATGATTTATACGTAAAATTACCATTTAAATTTACAGTGCAATAAGGAATATTACATATAAAAATATAATGGCTTTATCTAAAGTTTTGCTAATTTATCATTAATAAAAAGACCGAGTAAACGATTAATATACCGGGATTCCTATTATGCTACTTTATTAATATGTGTTAAAATATCGTTAAGCTATTTAAAAATTATCTCAATTAGAAATATTTTTATTGAAGGTCAAAACAAATGTTCGAAAAATGCGCGATCTCATTAGAGGGTTAATAAATTATTTCGATACTTATATAATTACTCTATTCTACATACATTTATTATGTATAACCTGGAATATCATACGGCTTGTCCTGCTTGAAGGAATTCAAAGTGTCCTAGCCATACTTATGACGTCTCGAGAAATGCATAGTAACGGACAGTGGACAATCTCAAGGATTTATGCAGATCTAGTCACAAATGTCGGACTGTCACTGACACAAACACTAGTGCCAGAGGCTGATGTTGTAACATAGTAATGGCTTCTTAGTCCACTTAGATCTTTATAGAATTTCATTGCTATAAATCGACTGAACTGGCCTTAATGGAAGAGGTCTTTGTCACTCAGCGATAAAACAGAGACAGTAGGTACTTATTTATTTTTGAATTCCTTCAGCCAGTATTACTAACGCTTTTACAGATGTACGCGCGTTTGACAGTAGTTTGCAGTGATTATATCTCTGTGGACCATTTGTGCAAAGCCATAATTATCGAAATATTCACCATTTTGTCAGTTAATTTTCTTACGCTCTCTTTAACTGAGAACATGTGACATACGTTTATAGCCTTTTTTATTGTTATAATTCTATTATTTACAATACGTACCTTTCCCCTGTGCGTCCAATTAATGGTGTTAGGAGGTTCTGGTGTATGCCTCACTATGCAAGTCAGGTTTATTGTTGATCCGGCGTAGATAAACAAGTCTGGACCTCCCATTATTTCTGTTTCTGGCTCTGTGGGGAAAATATTTTGATCAACATATATTTGGTATCTGATTTATTCGTTAATAATTATGTAGGATTCTTTCTCTTTATTAGCCGAGTTCCAAAAAGTAGAAGACTTTCTAACGTAGATTTTAACAAAACAAAACAATTTAAGTCTGAAAATCTCGCTATCCGTTCTAGCATATCTTTGACAGTTAATTTCAAATCAGCAAATCTGCTCAAAAACTTTGTGGTGCTGTAACATAAGAAAAAATATTCATAATTTAATCAATGATTAAAAATCATACTGTCAATTTAACAGAATACATAAAAGTGGAAAACGATTCACATAACGTATTGTGATAAAAATCAGATATAACAAAATGGATAAGACCTTTTCATACAATTCAATAGAGATTTTCTATTGGGATAAGTAGGAGCAAATATTCGCCAAGAGATTAGCTCTTTGACATCAACTCGTGAGCAAACAGATGTGTTTGGAAATGACAGCGAAGTCAAATAAACATTCACCGAGTATTTAACTAGGACTCATGCGTGTAATGGCCCTTTTTTAATTATTTGATGACATAATTCAATTTTTTTTTTAATATATACGGACAAATCACACAGATTGAGCTAGCCCCAAAGTAAGTTCGAGACTTATGTTATGGGATACTAACTCAACGATACCATATTTATAATAGATTCATATATAGATAAATATCCAAGACCTAGGCCAATCAGGAAAAGATCGTCGTCGATTTTCTATCATGACCTGGCCGGGGATCGAACCCGGGGCCTCCACGTTGCAGGAGTGTTGACCGCTGCGCCACGGAGGACGTCAAAAAAACTTTGTCTATAATATAATTATATAAGGTAATATTCAATCAAATAGAAGCTTTTTTTCTATTACACGGGAACAACACTTTTTTCTAGTGTAGGTACTATAGCACTTGTAAATTCCTTTTTGTCATTTTCTTTAATAATGTGTACGAAAATATAATGTTCAGTTGCTGAAAAGTAAAAAAAAACAAACATTAAATAAACTCACACCCACATTTACAATATTAATTTAAGTATTAATACCCGCCACTCGTTTGTACGAAAACAATATATTTCATTTTGCATCATCATGCCTGCATGCATCCAATTCTGTTTATTATTTATCCACTAGCAAAATATTATGCTTTGTTACAAACTGATATTAAAGAAATAGAAAAAAAATATATTGGCTTTTGCCATAAATTAATTATAAGACAGTATCTATTAATTTTACTCCGAAGAAAAAATTACTGCACAAAAAGAAATAATAGCGACTCTTATTCCGAACTAAGTATGATTATTTATAATGACGTCAATCCACGTTAAAAACTATATAAGTACTGGCCTTACAAATTTTTCATTTAATTATAAAATTACTAAGTAGGTCTCAGAAAATTTAAAGACCAAAATTTTTCCGTGGAAACACAACTTCACTTTCTGCAGTATACATTGCTGGTTACATTAGAATCATTCAGGTGTCCACGTGTACAATACGCGCAATGTATATCGATGAAAGAGAATATGTCATTATTAATATCGAGGTAGGCTTTGAGGGTACTATGACCTAGTTCGTAGGCTGTGGCGCATCTGACCCGAGATAGAGGCGCATTAAAAATCTTTTTTACTGTTTAAACCTACGCGTAGGTAAGAGGTATGTATATCATTAATAACGGGGAAAATGTTTTTTGTTACGTCGGATTTTATAGAGCTTTGTTTTAAGCCTTTGTGTATTTTAGCTCTAATTAATATTATATAATTTCTACGCTTCGCTGCGGTTCAATTAAATCGTTATCATCTTCCTACCATTTTTTCCAGACTTTTGCTAGGTTCTGAAAGTGTGAGAAAATAATTTATATATTTATTTACTAATAGTCTTTCAAATATATTCGACAATAGCTATGACACTCGATAGTAGAATATGTTAGTTGGTGAGAGTGGAAGCAAAAAGTTGACAAAGTTTTATCGCTATCGGATGAATGGTATGTCGACGCATAGAATACAAAACAAATTGAATAAACACTATTTCTATACATATATAAGTATAATACTAAAAATATAGTGATATTGTTCGTGTTTCTAACTATTCTGCTTTCGTTTAAAGAACTATAGACGTATTTATTACACGTATTTATCAGAAAAAAATCTATAAGTATAATAGGAAACCTATAATTTCTAAAATCTGTTAAGTTATGAAAACTCCTGGCAAAGATGGGAAGGTTTCGTATATGGTAGGATGTTTTTGGACACCTTTAACATAATTTAAAAAATACCGAAACTACACAATTTATATTGTGGGAGAGCCATGCATTTGCACAAATGGGCCGGATCGACCGGAGTGATACCACGGCCTCACAGAAAACCGACGTAAAAATGACCCTCCATACCCCATAAAAGGCCGGCAACGCATTTTGTAGCTCATTTGGTGTTGCAAATATTCATGGGCGACAGCATTCACTTTCCATCAGGTGATCTGTCAGCTCGTTTGCCG